>SNQJ01S0035939.1:115097-136896 GCA_010110895.2 Picea sitchensis | reverse complement strand
TGGTATATATTTAGATATTTGTAATGAAAATTATACAACATGTTCAGAAAAAATAAGGGACAAAGCATGAAACCTAAAAGCATGAAACATTAATAAGAGGAGGTGGATCTATTATCACCCAAAATCACACTATATAATATTAATTCCCTAATAAAAATTAGGGTAGCTTTAGGGATACACAAGAGTATTGATGCCCAATATCAACAAAAAAGCCACTGCTCTTCACTTCTAGTTGGTTCTTTTCTAGCTCAAGGAGGAAACCCTAAATGTAAATTTACTAAGGCAAGGATACTTAGATATTCAAGAAGTTCCATGAAATATAAGAACAAAATTAGAGTGATTGTAGCTGAATCAATAATCTTTTTACTCTATCAAAAGTGGATTAACCATAAAATATTTCTAAGGAGTTAAAATAAACCATAAAATCTGATTTAAGGAGTGAAAATAAACCATAAAATAGTTTAATAGCACCAAATTACTAAATCACACAATTTTTTTTAAGTACTGACCTTCAAAATCTCAGCTATGTAGAGTCTGATAAATTCAATGTTTCTCTTCTTGAAAGAGACTTGAAATCAAGATTTCATAAAAAACTAGAACACCATTGCATCAGAATACCCGAATGATTTTCACAACTGTAGAAAATGATTGTCACAACTATAGCAAATTTTTCGTAACTGAGATATATATAGGATTGATTTGCCGTAAATGACCGTTTGATTCTGACACGTGGCATAGTTGGTCATTATAACGACTAAAGTTAGTCTCTATAGCGACTAATTGGTGGTTAGTATCTCTACCGACTAAATTTCATCATTATAATGACCAAAGTGGAATGTTGGTCACTAGAGCGACCAACAATTGGACCCCCCCCCAAAAAAAGTATATTTAGTCCAAAAAAAGAAAAAAAAATACGACGAAATTTTCGTAATATTTCGTCGTAATTTGCGCCCAATGTAGTAGTGTTTTCAGAACTTGTGAAGGAAGTCATCTTATGCATTTGTGTTTGGCTACTGCCAAGATACCAGAAGCATGGATCTCTCCCAAGGGCCCATCAAATTCTGAGACATCTGTGGTTTTCCCACACCCTGTCCCTCCTTCGATCGACACAATGCTTTCTTCTCTTGACCTCACCCCCGTTGTCGAGGGTGATGTGTCCCCTATCCATGTTGACATGCATCCTCTTCAACCTATAATTGAAGAGGGGGTCATACCATTGCAATCTCTTGTTAATCCCACTCTCCTTGTAAAGGGCGATGCAACCTTCAATCATGTCATCAACATTCCTAATCCTACTCCTTCTGAATGAGAGAGATTTATTCTTCCCCCGAATGTCCCGACGAGGTTCCTTTCAATTGGGACGTCCTGATGGGGCATCCCGTACCCCCACCTATGTATTTTCCATTAAGAGACATTATTAGAACCATCATGGAGACTATATACTCCGTTAGCACTTTCTCCTCCTCAACTTGGGGAGGTTTGGGTTTTCCGAAGCTTTTGTCAACTATCCGTAAGATACTGACCTTCCGCAGAAGACCGGTATGGGAGCCTTGGCCTCTCCCTTTACATGTTGATTAGAACAACATAACGAGTCTTAGTTAATCTCTTTTCTGAATCGTCTAAAAAACGAAAAGATTTCCGAGTGATTTGTCCCTTTCACACTCGTTAAATTGGATTTGAAAGGTCATGAGTCTTAGTTAAGCTCTTTTTCGACTCGTTACCAAAAATAGAAAATATCGCCAAGTGAACTTGTCTTTTTCACACGTAAATCGGATTTGAAAAGACGTCTATTTGGCACAAGTTTATCCCTTTTTCACACCAAGTAGACTAAAAGACATAAAAAAGGACATTTTTTGGCGTTAATTTGTGATTGCATCTCATGCCCTCGCTTGCAGTATTGAGCCTTTAGCCGGTTCTTGCTTTGCGTTATAAACCGTTGCCTAAGCAATTTTTGCATCCTCAACCAAGAAGAGCCTTGTTTATATCCTTCACAATTTGACACCCTATACCCTGGAGGGAACATCACCCCGAGTGTCCATCTCCCGCATGGATTTCGTTGCATTCATCATAGGTACGTTCCACTGCTAGAACTAGTTTTTCTTACTTGTGACACTCGTTTCCTCCTTTGTATCATAGCATTCAATTGTTATGAAAAAACAAAAAAAGACGGGTGGGAAGGGAGTACTATATTATAATTGGAAGAAGTCATGTCGCCTTTGAACAAAGCACAAAATTATTGAGTCCTATTGTCATCATAATTTTGGGTTTAGCATGGCCTTAGGAAGTTGATCTCGTTACAGAGTTTTTCTCTACCGACTGGTTACTCTTCCAGCCCCTATAGAGAACATTATTGATGCCTCCTACATCAAATAGTTACATCATTGAGTCTATGCTGCCGGAGTCTACCACATGTCTCATGCTCTTGTTCAAAGGAAGTCTATCAACCTGTGTTGGCCATTCCTCAGAACTCTTGACTTTGCATGTTGGCCATACCCTCAATTTGTCTCAGAATCACATGATACTATGGTCTTATCATGCACCCTGGCCCTATTTTCATCATTGGTAGGTCACCTTGAACCCAACAATCGACATTTCATCATTGGTCATTGACTGGGTGGTTTCCATTGTGTTCGACGACAAGACATCTATTCACACTTTGGGATTCGTGCAGTGTCTTGGATTCCATTAGCCTTATTGGTGGTTTCCTCGCCTTTGTCAACAATTTTCATCATTGGCTGCTATTCAGAGGGTTTTTTTTGTGTACCGCTTGCATTTAGCACACGCGAAAGATGCACATGGTCGTTGGTTCATGAACATGTTCTTCATCCAATCTCCACCAAATTATGAAGCTCCTGCTTTGTTCCTCGTGCTGAATGATGAGAGATGCCTCAATGCTCTCCTTTCAGCGGGTCTCTTTCCATCGAATTCAACTCATTTATTCTAGATATGGGACCTAGAGTTTTATGAGTACCTTGATACTTGCAGTCATTAGTGGCAGGCTCTCTCGCCATTGACAGATGGGAATACATCAATGTGTCCTGATCAATGGATTCCTCGGGTGTTCGAAATCAACTCCTTTATTCACACTTGTAGGAATGTACTCGGTGCCTTGATACCTACTTTCATTATTGGTAGGCTGTCTCGCGTTTGTTAATGGTATACCTCAATGACCGGTAATCAAACGATGTATCATTGTGTTCGACCTCAACTCCTTTATTCACATGATCTATACTTGCACCTTTGGCGGATGTGTAGAAGACTTGAAGACATCACTATGTGGCCACAACTTTCTTGAGTTGTTGTTTCCTTTTCATTGGACCAACACCTATTTGACTATAGTAATCATGGGACATCAAATTATACTCCATCGTATACAAATATCTTCATATTGGTTTTGAGACTGGTTCTACTGGGCCTTGTTCGTGATTATGATGACTTTTGGCATATAATCGCATTTGTATTTGCCTATTTATGGCCACAGACACTTATTTGGTATATTTTCCACATGGATCTGCATTGTATTCTATTGGAATCCATGTATGTAAAGTCAAAACAAAATGTAATGAGCAACTAATATTTCCAGCTGGGTTTACACCACTCAGCTTCTGGGTTATTTATAATGTATTTCGTCCATTGAAGATACTCCTCCAATCTCACACATTAG
Organism: Picea sitchensis; assembly: GCA_010110895.2. Classification (NCBI taxonomy): domain Eukaryota; kingdom Viridiplantae; phylum Streptophyta; class Pinopsida; order Pinales; family Pinaceae; genus Picea; species Picea sitchensis. Next base: position 133,232 of record SNQJ01S0035939.1, on the reverse strand, counting down.
GGGGCATCTGTTATAGCAATATTTGCCTCACCATTTCTATCTTGCACAGAGGGCCTTTTTCCATTTCCCTATGCAGACTTATCATCCCTTTTTGATGAATCCAGAGCTAAAAATACATATGTTTCCACATATATGCGCCCTATCTACTATACAACATGCATATACGTAGGATTATCCATTACAACCTGCGTAAATCAGGATTTGTGCTAGAAAATACAAAAATGAAGTCGACTTTCCATGTCACGACAGGAGATCTCTAATCTTTGGCCTTCCATATACTGGAAATGTTCTGAATTGACCCTTCAGTTGCATTTTGAAGGCTATAAGAGCACAATTCCGAGTTATGGAAAAGAAGAGAAAGCATTCAACTTTGAGAGAAAAGTTACTCTGGAGAAATTACTTCATATTGAGTCTGCATCCCTTTGTCCGTCAAGTCTGAACACAGTGTTCAACCCTCGAGCTCTTTCCCTATTGTTGAGAGAACCTCATTGTATCTTTTCTATGAGCTTTCCTTTTGTGGAGGATTGAAGTGGTGGAGGCCCAGTTGGAAGGAACTTGGTTTCTTGATTTCGAACCGTGCCGACATGGAAGTCTATAATGTTTTCTCTTCTGCTGATCATTTATTAATAGAAATACTCCTTTCCCATCCAATTGGTATCATGCAAATATATGATTATTATCCATGGACATATTTGTAATGTTTATTAATGGATTATGCTATCTAATGTGCCAACCCCTTTATATTATCACTATATACTTGCTTTTCTTGTTTGTTGAGAACTTGTTGTAGGTACAAAGCTTTGGGTCAAAGTACTCAACAGTGGAACATCATCAAATGTTGGAACGAGGTAGGCTTCTTTCTTATCTTGCTTGCACATTGGTTTATATAGCATATGTTGGAATTGAGTAGATTTTTGCAGTCATACCTGTCTGTTGTGGTTTACCCTGGACATAGAGAGTTTTTCCCTCGTAACACTCGGTCGAGGCTAGGAAGTTGGTCATCTTGGCCAGCTTTGGTAAAGGAACTAAAAGATCTATTAGTTGTTTTTTCTCGGTTTGGGTTTTCTAGGAAAAAATATTATTGTTTCTATGTTCTTGGTTATTTTTTTTATCTTTCTCACATATTTTTTTTCCTTTCATGCGGTATCAGATCCTAGTTAACCTGGAATTTTTCATGAGAATGGTTGAATAATGACTATGAGGTTCTAGATATTTGCACCTTTTAGGATGGAGATTGTAATGAACAAGTATGGTCAGGTGATCAAGTTCGTGAAGGCATTGGCCAATGTGATCATAAGGTTGTAGAAGTGAATAACTATGAAATCGTTGTTTGGGGACAATACACCTAATGGAGATGGAAAGAGAGAAAGTAAACCACATGGTTTTGATTTTTTATTAGGGATTATTGCATCTTTGAAGGTGGTGCTAGTGGATTTATGGTGGTTAGTCGATCCAAGGAGTAGGCACGATAAAATGGAAGTTGTGGACACAGTTGTAAGGTCGATGCAAGATTTTTTCAAATATAGCATGTGTCTTGTCAGAGAAGGAAAAACCCTATATTATTTTTTTGGTTGTGAAATATTTGTCTCATTATGGAAGGTGTAATGGTGTGTGGAGGGGAGTTATGTATGATCTCCTTGGAATTCTTCCCTATGAGTGGGGTGTGTTGGCTTCCAGCTCGATTTCGTTGGGCTATAAAGTGATTTGCTGATGGAATGGGCATCTGATATTTCTTGGTACTATAAAGTGATTTTTTTAATGTTGATGTAGTGACAATGAGGGGTGATTGGTATACTATAGAGGGCATGTGATTTACACCTGATAATTGCTTCAAATGGATACATATCAAGTTGTTGGATTCATCATGATAGCGTTGGAGAAGTCCCACTAGGGATTGTAAAATGAAAGGGATATATACAAGGTCCTAAGGGCTTAATAAAAACTCTAATAACTAGGGGACGCCAATAAGAATCTCACATTCAATGGCAAATGTGAATCGACGATGGAATTTCCAAATGGGTTCTCAGGCTTTCCCATCTTCAATTAACTATTGTGTCTAGGTCAAGGGTTCAATAATATGAGGAAGGAACTACTACGATAGAGGACTGGTTGGTTTTAATGCAGTTGAGATGCAATTAATGTTGCAACTATAGAGGAGGATTGGTTTTAAATACAATCAAGAAGACAATAAATATGAAGGGACTTATGTACCCTTATTTTATTTGTTCACAATATACATGTTTATTTAAGAGAGGATATCATTATGTGTGAGTACGATATCGATACTGACACTTGAGGGAATGATTCTCACAGACATTACTCAATGTTTAGTGATCTGAGTTGCTTGATAGATGCATTGTTCTTTGGGGTTTTTGGAAGTGCTTGTGTGTTGTGGTGTAATGGATTACAAAGGATGAGGTTACCATTAATGGCCATAGAGTAGCACCTGGTCACTTGTATGTCCATTCTACTGGAAAATAGTTTGGTTGATGATGAAGATGAGTGAGAGAACACCGAGGTCCAAGATTTGGACGATGATGATAATGCAAGGTGAGAGGATAGAGACATAAGTGTTGAGATAACAACAATGAAAAAAAATAAAAATTATTATAATGGACTTGAAAATGTTTATTGCATGTAAATGTGCATATGACTATAAGACCTGGTTAGGCATGCATACCCTTGGTAAATTACCGGTAAAGTCTAGGCATAGACCTAGGTGATAAGGGGGAGCATGTGGGATTCCCAGATACCTTGGTTATAAAATTTGAGGGAGGTAGGGCTTTGAGGTGAGTGGTGCAGACTCACTAGGCCAGATTTGGTCAAGTGAAACCCCAAGTCAAGTTTAAAGGGGGGAATGCTAGGTTAAACTTGACTTGGTGAAAGAGTTAGAGTTGTTAGTTCAACCATGGTGGTTTCAGGCACATTGTTTTAGAGCCCTTGGACTGCATTTAAATGAAAGCCTTTAAAAGGATGGTGATAATCCATTGTAATGTGCCAGGAAGTGAGTGGTGAAGGCTCACTTGGATGGGGCCAAGAATTTGGTTGGGTTTGGTCAAGTAACAAAAAGATCTATTAGCTAGTTTTTTCCAGTTTGGGTTTTCCAAGATAAAATGTTGTTGTTATTATGTTCTAGTTTTTTTTTTTATTATTATATCTTTCTCGCATATTTTATTTCCTTTAATTTTCCAATCCAGATAGGTGACCACCACAGGATCCACTATGAAAATCATTGAGAAATATTTTTTCTTCCTCATGAGTCAAGCAATGGCACAAAACTGGGTCCACCCCTTGATGATATAGAGTGTCGCCGATGATGAGATAGCTTTTTGTGTGATTGTGAACACGACATTGCTCATCACAAGAGAAGTTAGGAGGGAACCTTTGGTTCTAGAGATATATGAGTATGTCTCCGGACCAAGGGTCATTCGAACCAGAAGGAATAAATGCTCATCAAGAAACAAGTCATGTTCAACTTCATCCTCACCAATTATGGGAAATTCCAACATTAATTTGGTGAAAACCAAATATTTTTTTGACTTGGCCATTATAAAATCAAGATCGAACTCCTATAGAATCACAATCCTTTTGTTGTACTTTCCTCTGATTACTCTCATGGTAAAGACAAATTGGAAGGGATTTTCATTCGTGTTCACAATGTTTTTTCAGGGAAGAAAGTAATTTCACAACCGTTGGATAATGTGAATTGTTACCAAAACAATTTATCAACATGAGAAAACCTCAATTCAGGGTTGGAAAGACTCCTACTTAGATAGTACACAACATTATCTGTGTGCATCTTGTCTTATTGAACCAAAACCATTCAAATGGTTGATTCAAATGCTGCAAGGTATAAAACAAAGTCCTTGCTATAGTGTAAAGGACTTAGCAGGGAGGCTGACATAAGTTCCTTTTTCAAGGTTTCGAAAGACCTTTGAGAAATTAATCCCAAATGAATGGGGCCCCTTTCTTTAGTAGGTGAATGAAGCCCTTAGTTATAACCTCAACGTAATTTATGATAAGTTGTCACAAAAAGTTATCCTTTCCCTAAAGGTTTTGTAACTGGTGTAACATGCGAGGGGGAGGCAACTGAACTATTACCTCCAACTTTAGTGGATCAACCATTATCCCCCTATTGGACATAATGAATCCTAACAACCACTTAGACATGACGTATAAAACACACTTTTGAGGATTCAAATGAATCTTGTAGCGATGACATCTCTCAAAATCAACACAAAGATGCATAGGATGATCTACCCTCTTGCAAGAGCGTGTGACCAAATCATCGAGGTATGCTTCAATGATGTGTTTGATGTCATGGAAGGCATACGACATAGCTCACTAGAAGGTGGCCTAATCATTTTTAAGATAGAACAACATCTTGTGGTAAGAAAAAGTAGCCCAAGGACATATAAATGTTGTTTTATGTTGGTCCTCAGGCTAGATCTAGATTTGATTATAACCAGAAAAACCATCCATAAATGAGAAAATATTTCTCCCAATACATTCATCAATGATATGATCGATGATGGGATTCAAATAATTATCTTTTGGGAAATCTTTGTTTAGATCTCGAAAATCCATGAAAACACATATGGTTCCCTACTTCTTATCAACATGCATTAGGTTGGATACCCACTCATTTAAGGGAATCATGTATGTGAACTAAGCTTTGAGAATCTTCTCCACCTCTGCCTTGATCATAGTGGATTTCCTTAGATTGATAGGTCGTTACTTTTGCTGAGAAAGATTAGCATTCTCGTAAGTTTTAATTTCATGTTCGACAATCTTAGGGTCAATGCCAAACATCTCTTCATAATTCCAAGCAAATACATTGTGGAATTCCTTGAAAAAGGCAGTATAGGTCTGAATCCCATTGGAGGAACAATCCATCCTGATAAAGGCATTTTCCATGACATTGATATTCCTAGAAATGTTAACTAGTATGGTCTTAGAAATTTTTCAATATTCCCCTCGACATATACACTTTGAGTTGCTAATGGGTTTACACACCAATAAACATGACCAAACATGGTGATATTAAAATCTCCATGCTCTATTTTTCTCAAGTCAGGAAGGGAGTATGAATGATGGTGCAAGTATTCCCATGGATTCTCGGAGCCAGTCATGGTCTCAAGAATGGATTCATTAGAAGGAAAATCCAAATCCGAAGTGTCCATGGTAGAAATAGACGCCCAAACAGGTGAAGTAACCTGATCTTATTCCTCTATCGTATGAGAAACAATATCAATATCTATGGAGGCCTCTTGAATGGACTGATATGCAATTTGAGCTGCAGACAATGGCATAACCATTCATGTATTCCCATCCTCTCCTACCAATACAAAAGGATTAGGTAGAACCCACGGGTCCTCAAAATAAGATGTCTTAAAGTAAAAACTTCAGGTGGTGTGGAACTGAGCGATTGATGAAGCTGTGCATGCTAGAATTGATTTAATATAAGTTATGGGAACAATGATGTTAAAGGTCCCATAAGTGAAGGATACATCCCAATGCATATTATATTGAAGGATTTCATGGAATTTTGAATCAAAGGTGCATTAGGTCTCGATGATACAACTAGATCAAGATGAAAATAGGACAACTAGTCAATGGTAACAATATTTCCCTCATAGGGAAAGAAATACCTTGAAAGAATGAATAGAAAACAACTGTAATTGATTACTATAAATTACATCCTAAGAGGAGGTTGTAGTTGAGAGGATCATCGACCACTTCCACTTCTATAGATATTTGTTTTCCCCCAATTGGATAGGGAATGTGGGGATGATTCCATGAGGCCTAAAAGTGTACTCGTCAAAGGATTTTAACATGGTGGGAGAAGGAGAAATCTCGAGGGAGACAAGAGATCTCCAACAATACAAGTACATGACACAAGTAAATGTGACTTCATCTACAACTATCCTAAATATGTTGGTATTGCGATACAATACTTGTATTTGGAAAGCGACATAGTGTGGAAGCCTGGGCTTCACATTGTCTAGGTCAAAATTTATCAACCAAGAATCCATAGGATCGACAACTCCTATAGGTGAAAGTAATGATCTCCTTTGCATGGGAAAACTGTAGAGAAAATGTAAAGAAGACATAGTTCATGGTGCCTAGGCCATATGTTTCACAATTTAATAATTTTGAGATGCCCTGGAATTTGGGTTGTGCATTGACATTTTCAGTTTTCCCTTGGGTATGCGCGACATTGCTTCACATGTAGGTTTCTATATGTGGAGAGGGTTTTGTAGTTCAAGATGAGAAGTATATTTCTCTTTGGTACAAGAGTAAAAGGATTCATAATTAAAATCCCTGGTCTGGAGATCATCATCTCATTCACACATGTAAATATTCATCGGGTTTCCCCCTTGTGGAGGTGCAGGGTTATTTTGGAAACTAGCCACCAATTTGTGTGTGAGGAGGAAAGGGTTTTTTCAACACAACAGGGTGTTGGTGGGCATTGCGCTATTCCAAAAATCATTAGGATTCCTCTAGCATGTGGCATTGATGGGTCAAATGGTCTTCCTTACAAATTTTGTAAGGAAATTTGACCTTCTTCTTATCTTTTTTACCCTCCCCAACATTATTGTTATTGTTTGTGTTATTTTCTCTTCCTCCCTTGTTATTATTGTTGTTTTTATTTCCTTTGGGTTTTTAGTTACCCTTGGGGTTGGATGTATGAACAATGTGGACATCAAAGGATTGAAGTGGGGAAAATGTAGAGGTAGTGGCATATGGGGATGCAAGAAGATGTAGAGACATTTGTCTCATTTGATTCATCACACCATTCTCAATGGAACCAACCATTCCATCAACATGTGTTCCTAGCTTGGGATTCATTGGGTCATTGTTTGGACTTGGTGCATTAGGAAAGATATCATACAAAACCCTAGACTAGAAGTAAACTAATTGTAACAATTGGGCCCTAAAAATGGCTTCTTCTTCAGTTGTAATCCTTAAAAGGGCGAAATCCTTAGAAATATATGGAAACATTGATTTCAAAAACCATTCCAACAAAAAATCCTAAGGAATATGGGCTTCAATCATGTGACATCACCTCTTCCACTCCTGAATATGATCATATATGTGAGTGACATTATCCTGTCAGAAAGAAGACAAAATCTTAGTTCCTGATTCATACCAAATGGGTAATTGGAAGTGGTTGATGAATGTCAGAGAAAGAGCATCAAAGTTTTGGAAAGAAGCTCGTGTGAGCTCGTTATACCACTTTGTCACTATCGTAGTTAGGGTGTGCTAGAAAAGTATCATTCTAATGGAGTCATCCATTAGGGGTTCGAAGAGAACCACATATGAAACATCATCATGTGATTTCCCAGATCCTCACCATCCTTACCCTTAAATTTAATAATATCCAAGGGAATTTTATTAGGGATCGAGGGCCAATTTGGATCATGAAGCACTATGTCATCAAAAAGCTTCATCAAATATGGGAGATTTAACATTGTGAGTAAAGGAAGTATCATTTGTGTCATTGAGTTATAAATTTCAAGGTTGTTCCCCATCATCTAGTTGGTACTCATAAAATAATTTTTCTATGGCATAAACACCACTGGGTGGAAAAGGATTGTTTAGTTCGAAGTGGAAGGCACCTGAACATAAGAATGAAGTCCTCCATACATTGGATTCATAAATTTCGAAAAGGGATTTATCCCCGATGACATCACGATAGATGGGAAGGATTCTGTTGAATGGTTTTCAAAACCTGAGAAGGGATTGATCCCCATTGACATCTCCATATAAGAAAAATCCCTTCCCATATGGTTACCAAAATCTTGAGGAGGATGGTTCCGATTGGAAACTAGAAAGAGAGAAAGGATTTTCTTTCAAGTGATGGAAGTGATGTAGGGATATGCCCCCCTCCCCGCAAAAAGGTGGAAAGAGGATTGGATGAACTTCTCATAGACATTCTAAGACTAGGGAAGACTGGTTGCAACATGCGACATCCCGATTGATAGCAATCCGAAGGAAAAATAACCTCCAACATATGAGGTAGAGGGTTGGGCTCCCACTCCACTATTGGGAATATCAAAGGTAGGAACAATGATTCCACCTGACCTTTGCGATACAAGAGGGACTGTGCTAGGTGTAGTTTACATGGGAGGAGTAACTCTTACACTAGTGATTTCTGATGTGGGAGTGTGAATGCCTCTAAAACCAGAATCGTTGACAACATTATCCTTTATATACCATTGAAGGATTAGTTTCTTGTGAATCTGAGCATGCAAAGGGAAATAAATGAGAGGATTAGTAAGAGTTGAAGTTAATAGGAGTCATATTAGTAATATCTGGTTGAAAAACATTTATTGATAAAAGTTCAAGTGATTTGGACATACTTAATCATTTTACACATCTGTCACTTAGTCATTTTTGTTTTGCAAAATGTGGGTTGCGGGACAACCTCCCATTATCATCTCAAGTCCGAAATCCCGCAAACCTACAATCCCACTAGTCCATACTTAGTCATTTCTCCACTACCCATACTACTCTTTCTCCACACCTCTTATACTTTGCCAATTCTTCAATTATGGTAGTCCTATTTTGGAGGTAAATATTGTTTCAAAAGGCTCACAAATCCGCAATCCCCAAAATGAACCCCACATTTTTTGTGTCACAAAAAATGAACCTCTTTCATACATAGTTTATTTCTTGAATGTGCATGCATGAGTTCTCCATCGTCTCTTCCTTTCATCTCTCACATCCCGCAACCCACAAGTCCATAATCTCCAAAAGGACCCTTGCATTACTCATTTTGCACATTCCAGAGTTAAACCATTTTCATTAATCTCAACATGTGATCGCCTTTCCCAATAACATATTTTTTTATCTTACTACCACATCAGCCTCACACATTATGAATTATTACAATTATTATGTGACATGATTCTTGTAAAATATTTTCTTTAAATCCAAATCAATTCATGCAATTAACATTTATGAAACAAGTGTTACAACATATGATATCAAGACAATACGTGGTGAATTTAGTAATGTACTAAATCCTCATTGTAAATGGTATTACTTCGACAAAATCACTACTTGTTCACTAAAATAATCGTTGCAAGGTATGTTGAATAAGAAAAATGAGCTATATTGTGGAGATACCATCAACACTCTGGGATGAGAAGACCTCAAATTCTAGTGGATTGAATATTTCAAGTGGTAGTCAACGCTTTCACCTTAGGAAATAAACTCAAACAAAGTCTGGACTTCCAGAATTGCACTAGATGGGTGTATGCAAGAGGTGTTTGACTTCAAATAATTGGTTATCTGGTGTGCAGAAAAATTCAATAGTGAGAAGAGAATAATTTAACTATATGAAAGGACACCAGTCTCTCTTATGCCTACAATTTTTAGAAAAATGTTTAGACTTCCATAACCCAATATGAATTTTAAAGGTTCTAAATTTGATTCCTTTCTAAAGGCTCACAATGGAGGAGCAAACCTCTTCGAGAATTTTCTCACAGATCCATCAAATGATTCTGTGAGCTCTTATGAAATCGAGGTATGTTCACTCAAGTACCCATATAAGGAATTTGAAATGGATGTTTGTTAGAATCATTGGACAAGGTTCTACATCTCCTATTCCAAGATATGTTTTGTATGTTCTACATCACTATGTTCATGAAGGTTCCATGTTTGATTGAGCTCACATACAAACAAAGTTTCCTTTTAGTTGGGAAACTCTTGAAAAACATTTTAGTTGGGAAACTCTCGAAAAAATAAGAAGTTACATATGAATTCTTATTTAATTTATTCTATAGCCTACTGTCACATATTTGAATATCTACCACAAATATGAAATGTTGACTACAATAAAGATCATCTAGTATAGTTCTAGTATCCTGCACTCTAGAGGCATAAGGATTCATATCATTTTTACCAAGTATAGAGTGCTTTTTTTTCCACCTTTAAAAAGATGATTCATCGTTCCACTACACCAAGATTGTCAATATAAGATTTAGCCTTTCTTGTAGGAAAGGGACTTTTTGAGGTTCTAAATGATCTCAGCTATGTCAGACTATATGGTTTTCAAGGAAAACCATATTTACTCCCTTATTATGTTTATGATAAATTATTCACAGTTGAAGTATGAAGAGAGTATAAATTTTGGGCACACTTTTTTAATGAGAAACAAAAAAAACAATTGATTCCATTACCATTGAAAATTGGAGATATTACTGCAAAAAACATCTCTCAACTATATGAGTTTGATATTTATTTTGATAATTTAAAATTGATACAAATTCATGAAGTCCAGGGATTTGACCCTAATGATTTGTTCTCAACTCACATGTTCACAGTTGGTTATGGCTCATCTTTTACTAAGTCAACTAAAATGGATGGAGGAGGAGGGGATAAACAAAATCCTTGAGAAGTTTCCCCTGAAAAACACTAGGATTCCATTGACACTCTGGTCAACACAAATGACCAATATAGACAAAGAGGGCTAAACACAACAAGTGATAACCTGGGATCGCCCAATATTTCTTAGAAAAGTTCTTCAACAAGGAGAAAATCTCATGGAAATAGTCAGGAACAAAGGAAGTATCATGCTAGGAACTCTAATGATGGAGGAGACAAAACCCTCCTAAAATGGTCATTGAAAAGTCACATACAGTCGCAATAAGTGTGAAAAAAAAAAAAAAACTGTTGAAAGAGAGAGTTAGGAAGTACTCGAGTGTGAAGTTATGGAAGTTGATGTTGTTATTGGAGATCCCAATAGGGCTGAACAATGACTGATCGAATGCATAATAGTAGCAGAGGAACTTGTTGATATTAGCGTAGCTACAAGATTTATTAACCTCCACGTGTAACCTTTGACTAGAATGGAATATTCCGTAACCCTAAACAAATGTTCGAAAACCCTAGAAGTAAATTCAACCTAGCAAAAGAAATAATATTAGAATATTATCTTTCAAAAAGATAAGTCGGCTCCATAGGAAAAAGATAAACGAAAAATATAATTACTAGAAAGTCAAGTCGACCCAGCCAGAAAAGTCACTTGACAAATTAATATAAATAGAGGACGTTTTAGCTCATTTGTACACCTAGTTAGAGCACAAATCAATTGGAGAGCTGTAGTTGCAGCTGCAACTATAGTTGCAAGGAGGAATAAGGGAGTATAGTTATCTCTTGGTCTTGGTCTCTCTCTAGCACTATCAAGTGCTATTCTTGGTGATTATCTTGGTGATATTCTTGGTGATACTCTTGGTGATACTCTTGGTAATATTATTGGTGATGTGATAACTAAGTATGGCGCAAGTTTGAGAGAGTAGTGCAGTTGCAACTACTGTAGTTGTGTATGGTACTTGTTTTTTGGATATGGAGACTCTCTCTAGTGAGATACCCTTGGAGAAGAAGCACTCTACTTGTCTTGAGTTGTTGCTGTAGTTAGCAACTAGGGTTTATTTGTTGGTTCTAGTATGGATTTTTGGAATAATTCTATCAAAGGTTAGAGGTGCTTGGGGGTGGCTATGTGCCTATGGTTGGATGACAATATTGTGATATTTTCTGTGGTAAAATGAGCACATCAATTATTTTAACAGTTTATGGGCCCACACTATCTTCAGACAGTCTAACCACTGGAAGGTAGATTGGGAAGTTCATTGTCAATCTCGTTATAGCACCAGTTGTAGTTGCAGTTAGGTTTTGCAGCAACAATAAACCCTAACCCATTTGTTTGGGCACCTATATTAAAGTGTTTGGAATATTTCTTTGACATTCTATTGCACCCTAGCCTAGTGCACCTCTTGGTACCCTCAACTAGCAAAAAATTTAGGTTTGAATTTTTGGTCAAAGTCAAAGTTTGATTAGTGAAAGTCAAAGGTTGACTTCTAGTCAAATTGATTATGTGGTCAAAATTGAAATTTTAGAATTTCTAGCTTGTTCTAATCATTGAACCTTCTGATCAAGATGGTATCTAGTTTCAGATTACAAGTTGGATGATGCTACAAATATTTCAAAGGTATGCACTTGTATATGTCTTTCAAGTTATATCTTCTAGCAAAGCATGAGTGTGTTTGCAGGGGATGTAATAGATACCTTGTCCAAGTAGTAATCTTGGATTCAGTGCATTCAAAGGAAAAAGTACACCCTCCATAGCAGTTGAGGCTTCAGGTTCCATGTTTGATTAAATTGATAAATTTCAAATTTGCACCAAGGTTGATAGTTGCTACATTACAAATTATGAAAGCAGTCTTTGAAAAGTTATATTACTGCTAGATGTAATGAATACTTGATAGCATGTGAATACTATTGATATAGATTCTTATTGTACTTGTTTGCAAAATGAACTAACATATCCTCTAGAGAGATATTTCTTGTTTTTCTCTCGGGAAGATCATCTTGGTCATACTATGATGATCACCATAAAATTGTTATTCATTCTTGTTACCATATGTATGTTCTTATGAAAATGCTATTATATTGGAAACAATTTTATTGTTCTTTTCTCGGGTAGGTTATCTTACAAGATTTCATGGAGGCTACCATGAGGATGTATTTGTTTGTTCCAAATAAGTTACTATGTAAGAATGTTGTATCAGACATGGAAGAACACGAGAGATATACACCAAGATAAGACTAAGAAGACAAGACCAGCTTGAGCTCTTGAGATCATGTAGAGAAGTATGGTGCTCTAGATAGAAATTTCATCAAAAGCAAGAAGTCAAAACCATATTCCAGTTACAGAACCCTCCACCTTTGAAGAAGAAGTCAATCAGAAAGAATAAAAGGAAGCTATACTGGAAGAATATAAATCATGAAAAACGATGTATGAAAATTGTGCCTAAATGAGTTTACAAGATAAATCATACAAAGGATGAAAGTATCGATAAATACAAGGAAATATTTGTGTCTAGAGGTTTCTCCCAGTAGGAGGGACAATATTATGATGAGACATTTGCTTTGGTTTCCAGATATTCATTTATCAGAGCCATCATATCTCTAGAAATATCCATGGGTTGGATTTTACATCACATGGATATAAAGACTGCCTTTCTCAATGGAGTAATTGAGGAAGAGGTATACATAGAGCAACCTCATGGTTTTGAGGTACACCCAAGAGAAACCCATGTATGCAGATTGAAGAAGGCCTTGTATGGACTCAATCAAGCTCCAAGAGCTTGGTATGCACATATTGATAGCTACTTGAGAAGACTTGGATTTTCCAAGAGTCACGTCAATCCAAATCTTTATTACAAAGTTGTGAATAATGCAACTGTGATTCTATTGTTATATGTTGATGATTTTTTCCTAACAGGTGCAAAGCCTCTCATTATTCAGTGTAAGAAGAAACTAGCCACTTAATTTGATATGAAGGATATTGGTCTCATGCACTACTACTTGGGATTAGAAGTATGGAAGAAGCATGGTGAAGTCTTCCTAGTGTTAGAAAAGTGGGTGTGCTCGTTTAACCATAGACAATATAGCAATATTATCACCCAACCATAGGCACGAATACCATCCCTGAGCATCTTGACCTTGACAGAGAGAATAATTATGGTATCAAATAAATAGCCAACGAAGGCTAATATACCAAGCAAAGATAATGAAGACTGATCAGAAAGTCCAACCCAGAAAGACTGAAATTACAGGTTGCGGTAATTGCAGTTACAACTGCTCCCCAGACTTGCACACTACTGGATTTTTGTAGTTATGACTTGTGTGTGCCAAATGAGCTCTGGTGCCTTATATTTATACTTCTCTCTCCAAGCTGTTTGGGACAACTTCTCTTTCTGTAGGGTAAAGACTCAATATAAAATATTCTCTTTAGCCGAGTTTACTTCTAGGGTTATGTCCAAGTCTTTTAGGGTTCTTCTTTCTTCCTAGAATATTCTAATCTCATCAAAGGTCACAAGTGGAGGTTAATACCTCCCGGAGATACCATAATATCAACACTCCCTCCTAGCTAGGGAGGTATAAAAGGCAATGGTCTTGAGCACAAACATACCATTCAACTGGTAGCATCATCATAGCCACACAAACTATCTCATGATCAAATCATGAGCACCGTCATCATTATCCAACTAGATAATCTCCATGAAAATTAGTATAAAGTCATCTTATAGAACACAACTATGTCTATCCATAGTAGTACATAACTACTATCCAGTGGTACACAATCATACCAAGTAGCACACAACTACTAACTAGTGACACATAGTCACAATCAGTGGAACACATCCACCATAGTAGTATACAACTAATGTCCAGAGACATACATTCTCTACAACATTCATATCATCTGATATCAACCTACATAAATAATATCATGATACAATTTGAGTCTTCTGGGTCATTCTTCCACTCACATCTATGAGATCCGAAATAGAATATTCCCTCATATAATAAAAGCATTAACCATGGCTATTTGGACTATTCTTCCCAAGCATGGAAGAATAACTGTCCCTGATTCCTGATCCTGGACCATTCACCTAACTGGGCCATTCCTTCGAAATTAATCATAGTGCAACCTGGATAGAATGAGTCTGCCCTAGGGAATGCCTGTCCCTGATTGCTAAACCTGGACTATTCCTCTTTAACTAAACATAGTGGAACCTGGAGAGAATGAGTCTACCCTAGGGAATGACTATCCGGTTCATTTCCTAAGGAAATGAATGTCCTGCACCAACCTCCAAAATGGACCATTCTTCGAAACTGCTTGCAATTGTGAACTTCGAAAGAATGACTACCCAACGAGGCAGACTATTCTACTTGACCACTACTGAGAGTGTCTGCCAAGAAGAATGACTATCCTAGACCATTCCCCCACACTATACACAAGGGGAATCACTATCTATGGTACATCAAAAATCTATTAGACCATTTTCATTACGAAAATGACTGTTCGATCTGGACCATTTTCCAAAGTGGAAAATGCATGTCCATCAGAAAATCTCAAACCACTTTCCTAACTGGAAAGGAATTGCCCATCCTGGACCATTTTCCAAACTGGAAAATTACTGTACATAAATCAATGATATATCAGTGCTCCCTCCCAACCTGGAGAGCCATCTCTTCCCTTTCATCTAAGGGAGTTATCTCCACGATCCCCAACTTGTATCGTAAGTATGCAAACTTTATCCTGGACAAAGGATTTGTCAAAATATCTGTTGTCTGCTCATCTATGGAGATATACTGGAGCTTCACTTCTCCTTCCTGGAATTTATCTTGAATAAAGTAGTATTTGATCTCAATGTGTTTCGATTATTCATGAAACACTAGGTGTTCATATAGCCTTATACAACTCTGATTGTCACAATATATTATGGTTGAATCTGAAACCTGATCAAATAATCCAAAAATCAACTTTCTCAGCCATACTGCTTCTGTACATGCCTCACATGTTGCAATATATTCTTCTTCTGCTGTGCTGAGTGCGACATAATTTTGTTTCATAATGCCCCAAGATATCATAGCAGAGGCCAAGCTGAAGCACATCCCTGAAGTACTTCGTCTGTCTTCTACACTCCCTGCCCAATCTGAATCTGTGAATCATTGAAGCTATATATCATTGGATGAGGTATATCTTAAACCATAGTTTAGCATCCCATGAATATATCTTAGAACATGCTTTGCAACTATCCAATGCTCATGTCTGGGTTCCACCTAGAAGTGGCTTAGGGTGTTTACAAAAAAGAAAATATTTGGTCAAGTATTCACTAAATACATTAATGACCCAATCAATTGAATATATAGGGACAGGTCTACTGGATTAGAGTCTAAGTCTCTTACTATCCTTATATCTATGGTCATAGGAGTGTCCATGGATTTGTAATCCATCATTCCAAACTTTTGAAGAATCTTCACTGCATACTTTCCTTGTCCAAGGAATATGTTACCACGCTTCTGCCATACTTCTAGTCCCAAGTAATAATGCATGAGACCAAGGTATTTCATATCAAACTCAGAAGCTAGTTCCTTCTTACACTGGGTGATGAGAGAGTCTTCACTTGTTAAGAATAAATCGTCGACATATAGCCGTAGAATCACATGTGCATTGTTGATGACTTTGTAGTAGAGATTTGGATATGCATGACTCTTGGAGAAACCGAGTCTTTTTAAGTAGTTGTCTATTCTGGCATACCAAGCTCTTGAAGCTTGATTCGGCCCATACAGGGATTTCTTTAATCTGCAAACATGAGTGTCTATGGAGTGTACTTAAAATCCTTGAGGTTGTTCAATGTATACTTCTTCTTCGATTGCTCCATTGAGAAAAAATTCCTTTACATCCATCTTATGTAAACTCCATCCCATGGAAGCAACAAAATACACAATGGCTCTAATAGAAGTATATCTGGAAACATGAGAAAATGTCTCATCATAATCTTCTCCCTCTTTCTGGGAGAACCCTCTAGCTACGAACCCTTGATTTGTATTTTCCCACGCTTCTGTGTGTTGCATGTTTGATCTTATATACCCATTTTGAAGTTACTACTGATTTTTATTTGGGTCTAGGCACAATTTCCCATACATCATTTTTTTCATGATGGACTAATGTTCTTCTGTCATGCCTTCTTTCCATTGTTTCTTCTGAGCTGCCTCTTCAAATGAGGTGGGTTCTTTATTTAGAATTTTTGTCATACATGATGCATAGTTGGAGACATGGGTGATTTTAAGGATGAAAATTTATTTTGAAATGTAGAAACCTTGGCGAATCTTACTAATCCTTCATATGCCAACTATAAATGTTTGGCGACATTTTTGTAAAAGTATTCAAATTTCTAAGGATTTTATATAGTTTGTATAAAATGTTGGCAATTTTTAATTTAAAATAATTTTATCCTATAGAATTTGGGTGAATCGTTTTTAGAATAACGAATCTTTTTTTGGGAAAAACCATGGAAAATTAGCCAATGTGCGAAATTTAGCCTCTAAAATCATCCCTGGCTGGAGAATCTTTTGGGATTTTTGCTTTTTTCCAAAGGTGCCACTTAGGGCTTTGAGTCTTTCTGCTTCTTGTAGAGTAGCTTCAAGCCAAGTTGGATGTTTCTTGGTTTTGGGTACAATGATTGATTCAATAGGTTCACATGGTTGCATCGGATGATCAGGTTGTTCTGTTTCTTCATTCTGAATTTCTGGAAGACACATGCTTTCGTCTTTAGGCTCTTCATACTCTTCTTCTTCTATAGTTTCTTCTATGGATTTATTGAAATCCATATTTTCATTGAAGGTTACGTCTTTGCTGACTTCAACCTTATGTTGTTATGGGATATAGATTCTATAGGCTTTGGATGATTCACTGTATGCCACAAATATGCCCTTCTTTCCTGAGGGTTCTAATTTCTTCCTTTTATCCTTGGGTATGTGAATGTATATAGGGCATCCAAAGATTCTTAAGTGTTCCACATTAGTTTTCTTTCCTGAGAAGGATTATTCTGGAGTCATATCCTTCAATATGCGGTGGGGATTTCTGTTATGAACATATATTCTTGTCATGGATGCTTCTCCCCATAAATACATAGATAAACCTTGATCACTCATTAGTGCCTTCATAGTTTCTTCAATAGATCTGTTATTCATTTCTACTATACCATTTTGTTGAGGATTATGAGGAACAATTAGCTCCCTCCTAACCCCTTCCTATTTGAAAAAGGAAACAAATTCCTTGGATGTGTATTATCCTCCATTATCTTTTCTCAAGGTCTTGATTTTCTTGTTTGTGAGCTTCCCTATCTCTCCTTTGAATTCTTGAAACTTGTTGAAAAATTCGTCCTTTGTCTTCAAGAGATATAACCAAGTATTTCTTGAGTAATCATATATGAAGGTTACACAATAAAGAGAACCTCCTAGAGATTTGATTGGAATCAGACTGCAAACATATGAATGTATTAGATCTAGGATTTCCTTAGATCTATTATTGTTTCTTGAAAGTGGTTTCTTAACATTCTTACCGAGAGCACATCCTTTGTAGATTCCTTCATGTGTAGATTGTAGTTATGGTATTCCTTCAACCATATTGTGTAGGAAAGGTAATGCTTGATAGTTGATATGAGCATACCTTCTATGCCAAAGTTCATTGGGATTGACTTCATCATGTACAAGAGCTTCATCATTTCGTTCTAGTAGTCTGTATAGTCTTCCTTCACGGGTTCCAATAAC
>SNQJ01S0035939.1:97915-114902 GCA_010110895.2 Picea sitchensis | reverse complement strand
AGTAGTCTGTATAGTCTTCCTTCATGGGTTCCAATAACTCTAGCGTTCTCTATGCTAGAGTCTCTAGACCAAGATAATACTTTTCCATCTACAAAGACTATTCTGTTTCCTTTGTCTTCTAGGAAAGATATGGATACAAGATTCTTTTCTAAACTAGGTACATATAAGACATTTCTCAAATGAACATTGCTACCTGTTTTCAATTTGATGGAAGATTGATCAATTCCTTCGAATGGATATGTGTTCTTATCTCCAAGTTCTACGTTGTAGGATGTCTTCTTTTCATTCAGATTAGAGAGTCTGGCCTGGTCTCTTGTCATATGCCTAGAATCTCCATTGTCAATTATCCACATGTCATCTTCAAGAGTTCCTATGACAACTGAATAGTGTAGATGATCTGTTTTCTCATTTATAATTTTTGTTGACTGATAACTGGTCAAACTTTGACTTTGACCCAAAATCTCAACCTTGACGTTTTTGCCTTTTGAGAGTGCCAAGAGGTGCGTTGGACTAAGGTGCACTAGAATATCTTCTCCTTGATTAAGGTGTTCCATCATAAGGTACTGGGAAATAGTTTTAGGGTTTTGGAACTGCACCTGCTAGTAACCCTAGCGACAATGCTTTAGTCACTGTACCTGCTAGAAACCCTAGCGACAGTTCTTAAATGAGCTTGATAACCTTATGGCTTAGCTTCCTTCCAGTGGTTAGACTGAATTAAGGAGGTTTTGGCCCATAATCTGTTAGAAAAGTGGGTGTGATCGTTTAACCATATAAAATATATCAATATTGTCACCGAACCATAGGCACGAATGCCAAAAAATATTGTGAGAATAATTCCAGTAGAAAATCAATAGCCAAAAAAGGATAATTCACCAAGCAAATATAACCAAGACTGATCAGAAAATCCATCCCAGAAAGATCGAAATTATAGGTTGCAGTAACTGCAGCTGCAACTTCTCCCCAGATTTGCACACTACTTAATTTCTGCAGTTGTGACTTGTGTGTGCCAAATGAGCTCTGGCACCTTATATTTATACTTATCTCTCCAAGATGTCTGGGACAACTTCTCTTTTTGGAGGGTAAAGACTCAATATAAAATATTCTCTTTAACCGACTTTACTTCTAGGGTTATGTCCAAGTCTTTTAGGGTTCTTCTTGCTTCCTGGAATTTTCTAATCTCATCAAAGGTCACAAGTGGAGGTTAATACCTCCTGCAGCTACGATAATATCAACACCTAGGAAAAGGGAAGTGTGTTGTAAAGATCCTTCAAAAGTTTGGTATGATGGATTTCAAATCCATGACAACTCCCATGGTAATATATTTAAGGAAGTTTAGAGATTATGATTCTGATCCAGTAGACTCATCCCTATATCGACAATTGATTGGATCCTTGATATATTTGGTGAATACTAGGCCAAACATTTTCTTCGTTGTGAACATGTTGAGCTAGTTCCAGGTGAAGCCTAGACAAGAGCATTGGATAGATGCAAAACATATCTTGAGATATCTTCGTGGGACGATAACTTATGGTTTGAGATATGTCTCAAACAGTGATATACAACTACATGTATTTACTGATTCAAATTGGACAGGGAGTGTTGATGATAGAAAGAGTACTTCTAGTATGTGTTTCAGTTTTGGATCTGCTATGATATCATGGGATAGAAAAAAATAGAATTTTGTTGCACTCAACATTACAGAAGCAGAGTATATTGTAGCTTGTGATGATTGTATGGAAGCAATGTGGCTCTGTAAGATGTTTCTCAATTATTTGATTAGGTGTTGGATTCGACCGTGATATATTGTGATAACTAGAGATGTGTGACGTTCTCAAAGAACCTGGTGTTCCATGATATATCCAAGCACATTGAGATCAAATACTATTTTCTTCGTGATAAAGTCCATAGGGGAGAAGTGGTTCTCCAATATATCTCCACTAATGAGTAGACTACAAATATTTTTTATGAAGCCTTTGTCCAAGATAAATTTTTCATACTTGAGGGACAAGCTGGGGCTCATGGAGATTGCTCCCTTGGTTGAAAGGGAGGAGATGACTTCCTCGGTTGGGAGGGAGAACTGATATCTGGCATCATAGAATGTCAATGAGTTGTGGATATGTATCATGCTATTACAACTTAGAGATGGTCATATAGCTTATAGATGATGCTTGCATCATGCTAGATATGATCATGCTAGTACAACTCAAATATGAAACATACTGTTGGATTTGTTGATACAGTGGTCTGAGAAGCATCGTGCTAGTAAAACTTAGAGGTAGACATACAACTTAGATATGATGTATTGACATCATGCTAGATATGTCATGCTAGTATGACTTAGATATGACCTACAACTTAGAGATGATATAGGGGGCTCGTGTCATGCTAGATATGATCATGCGAGTACAACTTAGATGTGGCATAAAAAGTATATATGATGCATTGGCATCATGCTAGATATTCCATGCTAGTATGGCTTAGAGATGATCATACAACTTAGAGATGACACAATGAGGTATTGATCTACATCATGCGACTACAACTTAGAGGTGACATACAAATTAGATATGATGTATTGACATCATGCTAGATATGTCATGCTAGTACGACTTAGATATGATGTCGATGATACTCCAGATCATGCCAGTACAACTTAGATATGATGCATTCACATCATGCTAATATGGATTAGAGGTGATGCAGTTGATGACATTATTGATGCAGGATGATATCAGATGATATGATTTGATTGTTTTGGAAACTGTATGTCTCTGGAAAATAGTTGTATGCTACTGTGATGGATGTGTTCCACTGGTAGTGACTGTGTGTCATTGGTTAGTAGTCGTTTGCTACTAGGAGTGATTGTGTACCACTGAGCAGTAGTTTTGTACTACTATGGATAGACATAGTTGTGTTCTATTGGATGGAATTCTAGCAACTATATGCTACCATCTTATTTCCATGGAGACTACCACTAGTGTTGGAGATGATTGTTAGCTAGATGGATAGTCAGTGTGATGGTGGACAGACATTCTCCAGACGGAGAATGGTCTAGGTAGAAAAAAATGCTGGTGGACAAACATTCTCCACGTGGAGAATGGTCCAGGTTGACAGATTGTTGACGTATCATGGACTGGTATTTCTCTAAGGCACAGATTGTGGCCCGATTAGGAAAATGGTTAAGGATTGATATTCTCCTCAGGCATAGTTATTGGCCCGATCAGGTTGAATAGTCTGTCCCCTAAGGAAATGACATCTTGACTAGGGTGGTTGATACAAGACCAATATTTTCTAAGGCATATGGGTAGAGATTGATCTTTATGGTACATATGACCCGATTAGAAAATAGTATGAGGCTGATATTTCTATAAGAATGGTCTCTATAGTCCATGGCGTGTGTTAGCACCATGGTTTTCATAGCTAGAGTTAGAGGTTTTTCCAAAGTTTTCAAAGTCATGACATGATCTTGGGAAAAACAAGGAATTCCTAGATGAGTCACAGGTTAGGGTGAATATCATGTCAAAAGATATTATGGTTCATCATTAGCTTTCATAAGGTTAGAAAAGGAACAATCATGACACCCCATGTCGTCGGTATCATTGCAAAATTCAAAAGAATACTCGTTGTGCAAGTTCCATGTGCAAATGATTTTGTTTCTTTCATTTGTTGTGCGCCGCGAAGAGGATTTTGTCGCGCAGAGGATTTTGTCGCACAGAAGATGTCGTCGCACATAAAATGTCATCATGCAAAAGATGTCGTCGCGCAGAGGATGCTGTCGTGCAGAAGATGTCATCGCACAGAAAATGTCGTCGCCCAGAAGATATCATCGCGCAGAGGATGATGTAACACAGAGGATGATGTCACGCAGAGGATGCCATCGCGCAGAGTATGTCGTTGCGTAGAAGATGCCTCCGCGCAGAGGATGTTATTGCACATAGGATTCTGTCATGCATAAGACACCGTTGCACAAAAGATGTCGTCGCACAAAGGATGTTGTTGCGCAGAGGATTATGTCACACATAAGGTGTTGTTGCGCAGAGGATTCCATCGCATAGAAGATACCATCGCCCAGAGGATTTTCCTGCGCACAAGATACAAGGAGCACTGCGTAAATGACTGGTTTAGTGGTAAACTTCAAGATCCATTTTGGACCAACTGGAGAGGAATTTTGAAAATCACCGAGAGGTTTTTGTTGAGGAAAAACCGAGTAATAAAAACCTCTCTCATATTTTGAAATGGTGTCACTGATTGGGAGATTCAAACGCATATTTGAGCCTTATTTTTTAGCTTTCATGATTTCTTGTTTGAGACATGTTTTTGCGACACATATTACTGCCAGCTGGAGATGAATTTAATGAAACCGATAGAGGTTTTTATTTATAACGCGCTTAAATACAAAAGAATCTCTCATTTTCTAAAAATAGTTTTTTATTCGTGAGATATGATGTCATATTTAACGCCTATTTTCCCAGTTTGCTGTGCAATCCGCTGCGTTTTTGCTATAGGTTACTATTGCGTAGCAGAATTGTTGTGCAGGGGTGACAGAGTGTCCAATAGTGCACATGATGAATTATCACAACCATATGGTCAAATTTTGATCATGATCAATGATTGTAAAGACTATTTCGGTTACGATTATGATTTGGCAAAGTTGGGTTTTCTAGTTTTAGTAAATCCGTTGAAGTTATTGTTATTTTTCAAAGAAACCGGATCCATGATTCTAGGAGGTGGTAGTTCGACCATAAAAACCAAATGTGGCATTAGTTTTCTATATAAGGGGGTCATTTTTATGTAAAGAGGGTTGTAATTTCAGTCAAAGAAGGTATTGGACTGTGTAATATTTTCCTGAACATTTATTATGAGTTAATGTAGAAGTATAGGGCTTCCATGAAGCAGAGATTAATTACGGTATTGTTCTCAGTGTGTTTTTCCCTTTAAATGCTTTCCCTCATTATTTTTTTTCTCTTCTGTTATTTGAATGAGAGTATATGTTTGGAATTCATCTTATCTGATGCTCCATTCATGCAGTGAATACTTGTTTATGTTTGGATTTCATGTTCAGAATTCATCTATATTCGGTTCTCTTTACATGGTGATCTATATTCCCTTTATGTTTCTTCTTCTAAAGTTATATTGAGAACTCATCCTTTGCTAGATTCTCTCAATGTGATGGGATGTCCCCTTCTATTTTTTGTTGCCATCTCAATACTTATTATTTGCTGAAAAACATCACTTACCTTGCCTCTATTTTCAGAAAGCACATAACCAGTCATTAAATCAATATCTTTAAGCTCAGAATTTGACTCCACTGCCTAATGGTTTCTTCCTTGTTTGTCCTACCAACCCTTTTAAAACAAAAACGAACCTGTCTTATTGCAAAATATGACCTCTATGCATTTATTGATGAATCCTTTGAGTTATTACCAGTCATTAGACATCTCAAAGATCCCTCTCTGGTTGTATAGGTTAGAATACAATCTAAAGTTGGTTGAAACAATTACCTTGGGGTTTTATTCGATACAACCCAAAGAAAATTCCGAGTGTTAACAATGTGGATTCCAACATCCGGGAGGACTAACATTATTCTAGGACATAGGTCTAGATTAGAAGAATGGTCCTTGTATCCCATTTAGGGGCTTTTAACATATGTTGGGAAAACTATTCTTCTAGGACGTATTTACAGATTAGAAGAATGGTCCCTATATCACTCTGTTGAGTGGGTGACTCATGTGATACACTCTGCTAAGTGTGTTGATTTAAACATATGACTTATTTAGCACCATACCTGATTACTCAGATGGAGTATGGCATCAAGAGATGATGCAATCGATGATGTATGTTGATGCCAGGATGCTATCAGACGATACTGATAGTGATGATGATGCTCGTGAATTGATCTGGAGGATCATGAGATAGCCTGTGTGGCTATGATGATCAACATAATGGTTTTTGTGTGCTCAAGACCATTACTGTTAATACCCCCCTAGCTAGGGAGTGTTGATGTTACGGTAACTTTAGGAGGTATTAAAATCCACGTGTAACCTTTGACTAGAGTGCAATATTTCGGAAGCAAGGGAAACCCTACAAAGATGTGTGAAAACCCTATAAGACAAGTTGACCTAGCGAAAAAATTAATATTAGAATATTATCTTCCAGAAATACAAGTCGACTCCACAGGAAAAAGATAAAAAAAAAATATAATTACCAGAAAGTCAGGTCGACCCATCTAGAAAAGTCAATGGACAGATTAATATAAATAGAGGACGTTTTATCTCATTTGTACACCCAGTCAGAGCACAATTCAAGTGGAGAGCTGCAGTTGCAGCTGCAAATGCAACTGCAAGGAGGAATACATGCGTATGGGCATCTCTTGATCTTGGTCTCTTTCTAGCGCTATCAAGTAATATTCTTGGTGATTCTCTTGGTGATATTATTGGTGATACTATTGGTGATATTCTTGGTGATGTGCTAGCTAAGTATGGCACACGTTTAAGAGAGTAGTGCAGCTCCATCTCCTGCAATTGTGTATGGTACTTGTTCTGTGGATATGGAGACTCTCTCTAGTGCACTACCCTTGGAGAAGAAGCATTCTACTTGTCTGGAGTTGTTGCTGCAGTTAGTAGTTAGGTTTTATCTGTTGGTTCTAGTATGGATTTCTGAAATAATTATGTCAAAGGTTAAAGGTTCTTGAGGGTGGATGCATGCCTATGGTTGGGTGATAATATTGTGATATTGTCTATGGTAAAACAAGCACATCAATTATTTTAACACAACTAGCATGAAAAGATACAACAATTTTCAAGGAAGAATCATTCACCCTACACCATGCTTATTTTAATCAAAATTCAAATAAATTGCAAATTGAGAATGTTAACATGAAAAACAAAAAAGTTGCAGAAAAATGGAGCTAAAAAATAGACATTATAGGAGCGAAACCTTCTAAGGTTTTGGAATTCCATCAAGCCATAGGGGATGACCTGAAATATGTAGATGTTAACCTTGTACAATTGTTTACTGCAACACATTTTTAGTAAAAGAACATAAAAGATACAATGGAAAATACACACATTACAAAGATATTTTTCCCCTGGAAACCCAAATTGGGAAAACCAACATATTCTATATTCATTCACATCATACATTGTTTACAACACAATATACATATAGGATCCAATGACATCCAAAACTATAACCTAATGACCTGGATTAGTCAACAACCCTAATTCCTTAACCATAAATAGAAAGCAATCGACAAAAAACCATGTTCTGAAAAACCGCCCAACAATGGACACAAAAATTGAGGTGACATGAAAAATGAGGCAAAAAAGGTGACACGTTTCCCGAGGATTTTTTTTTATCGTGGGTGCTTCCCTTGAATACCTGCACATGGGGGATATTTCTCCCCTGGAACCCCTAAAGGGGGGGTCTAGCGACCCCCCCAACCCTAATCCCCCTTGCGTACCCGATGCAATCTAGCAGACACTAGAGCTAGTCATGAAAGGAATATAACACATGCCCACCATTCTCCCACTTGTTGTTTTCTTTGCATATAGGGGGTTACATGGTTACATAATCAATAATCCAGGGCAACAATTACCATAGATCCTTTAAACCAGGAGAACTTCTCAGTTCTCACAGATTTTGTTAATGAATCTGCAACATTCTTCAAAGTTTCCACCTTCATCAACAAAACCTTCTTTTCTTCAACCATGTCTCTCACAAAGTGATATTGAACATCAATATGATTTGTATTTGAATGATA
Organism: Picea sitchensis; assembly: GCA_010110895.2. NCBI lineage: Eukaryota > Viridiplantae > Streptophyta > Pinopsida > Pinales > Pinaceae > Picea > Picea sitchensis. The sequence continues at coordinate 107,140 of SNQJ01S0035939.1, read as the reverse complement.
AGTTTGGTTCTTTGCCAGAAAAATTTCACGCTAACTGTCGCAATCTATCCTTACAACTTGGTGTTCCAACCCAATACCTCAACACAATATTTGTGACCATACTGCTTCCTTGTTTGCATGAGTGGATGCCATGTATTCAAATTCTGTAGTTTAAAGTTCCACTATAGATTTTCATTTTCTCATCCAACTGATTTCTCCTCCAAACATGTTAAACACATACCTGCTTTTATATCTCCTACGATACAAATCTCCATCCCAGTCTGCATCCACAAAGCCATGTATATCCAACACTCTGTTCAATCTTGGTCTTCGTTGGTAGCACAATCCATAACTAGTGGTGCCACACAAATACCTGAAAACCCTTTTTATTGTTATCCAATGCTCCTTCCTTGGTTTTGACATATACCTTCTCAAAACTCCCACTGCATGTGCAATGTATGGTCTATTAAAGATCATTGCATACATCAAACTGCGAACCACACTCACATACGGAACATGATACATGTCCTGCTCCTCTTCATGTGTCTTGGGACACTGATCCACAAATAAATTTACACCTACAACAATAGGGATCCTAACCAGTTTACATTCCTGCATATTAAACCTATGTAATATTGTGTCCACATATTTTCTCCGATTTAACCAAAGTTTACTATTTTTCTGATCTCTTTTAATTTCCATTCCCAAAATGAAATTTGCAGTACCACAATCCTTCATGTCAAATTTAGAGGAAAACTAAGTTTTCACATCCTGGATAATCTCCTTGTTGTTTCCTATCAACAACATGTCATCCACATACAAGACCAAATAAATCAAATTATCACCAATTAATTTCAAATACACACAATGATCCTCTTTTGAAGCCAAGTCCCAACATATAAGTATCAAATTTTTGATACCACATCCTTGGTTATTTTTTTAAACCATACATGGACTTTTTCATCTTGCATACCAACTCCTTCTTTCCCTTCACAACAAAACCTTTTATCTGCTTCATATAGATTTCTTCTTCCAGATCCCCATGTAGGAATGTTGTCTTCACATACATCTATTCTACTTCAAAATCAAATGCAACAGTAACATATAACATAAATCTAATAGAAGTTAACTTGAAAAGAAGAGAAAAAATCTTACCAAAATCAACCGCCTCAACCTGGGAATAACCCTTTTCTACTAACCGATCTTTGTATTTCTCCACTTTGCCTTATGCATTCAACTTCTTTTTAAATACCCATTTGTTGCCAATGGGATTTCTTCGAGTTGACGAATACACTAGATCCCAAGCCTCATTATTATCCAAGGATGTCATTTCTTCATCCATGGCCTTTTCCCATAGTTTTCCATCCTCCAAATCTACTGCCTCCCTAACAGTTCTAGGATCATCATCAATAATAGACAAAGAAAAATTTGAATGAAAATTAGATGGAGTATACCTTTCTGGTTTCCTTCTTTCCTGAATTGATCTCCTCAATAATCGAGTATGAGGATATTCTTCTTCTGTAGAGTCTGATTCATGATTATTTAAATCAAACTCCATCTTCTATTGGTTCTTCCTTACTTGGTAGGACTTCCTGTTTGACAACATCTTTTATTTCTCTAAATACTCACTTTAGGAATTAGATCTATTTCTTTCCTGGGAGTGTCCTCTTGCAAATAATGCATCTATGCATTGTCCTTCCATGTTCTTTTGTCTCATCTCCTCCGACAACAAGGATGAGACCACTTCATCAAAATTCAAGGTAGTTGTATTACTACCTATGGCCACAACCAAACTATCCCACGAGTCTGGTAAAAAGCACAGTAAATTGATACACTTATCTTCATTTGAAATTTTAATATTAACATATACTAACTAACTTACCATAGTATTGAAGGCATTCAAATGATCTGCCACTGAGTCTCAATCTCTCATCCTCAGGTTATACAACTTATTTCTCAGGAATAATTTATTTACTAGGGAATTACACTGATACAACTTCCCCAACTTATCCCATAAATCCTTGGCTGTAGCTTCCTCTGACACATTCATTAATATTGGATATAAGAGACACAATCCTATTGTGCTCTTCCCCTTCCGATCCAATTGTTTCTAGTCATCTGCTGAAGTTCCTGTAGGTGCAATACTTGGATCCATTGTAATCCACAAATCTCTATCCACCAATAGATCTTCCATATTGAGCTTCCACAACTCAAAAATTTTCCCATTAAACTTCTCTATCTCCATTTTCAAACTACTCTCCATTTTTATTCACCTGAAGAATCAATATCACATATATCCCATTGTAAATAGGCTTATCATAGTCTTGAGCCAAACCCTTGACCACAAAGGCATCCCCCTGAAGCCAATAATTGTTCTGATATCAAATGTAGGTGTTAACCTTGTACAATTATTTACTGCAAACATATTTTCAGTAAAAGAACATAAAAGATAGAATGGAAAATACACACATTACACAGATTTTTTTCCCCTAGAAACCCAAACCGAGAAAACCAACATATTATATATTCATTCACGTCATACATTGTTTACAATACAATATACATATAGGAGTCAACCTTATCCAAAACCCTAACCCAATGACCTGTATTAGTCAACAACACTAATTGCTTAACCGAAAATAGAAAACCATCGAAAAAAAACCATGTGTCGAAAAACCACCCAACGATGGACACGAAATTTGAGGAGACATGAAAAATGGGGAAAAAAAGGTGACACGTTTCCAGAGGCAAAACAATTTGGCCTCTCAACTCCTCAAGGGTGACGTTTTGGCCTTTCCAAGAAAATCATTTGGCATGTGAGGGCTAGGCAAGGTCCTCCATGGTGTCCTCTAGGCCTCTAAAGGCAAGTCTCCATGATCCGACATGTGGGCCCTTGTAATCTAACATGTGGGCTTGAAGCCCCATGGATCCCAAGCTAGGCTTGTTCCTCCACAAATTTCCACCAGTTGGGTCCTGCAAAGACAAATAGATACGCCCTCTAAGGATCTCAAGTCAAAGTACCATGATGAGTAAATAAAATCAATAAAAGAGCCATCTAAGCAAGTACGTCCAAACCACTTTATCAAAATAAACTAATTCTCAAAGACCCTATGCAATTTACCAAGTTTGAATATGGGAGGGTTGACAAAACGACCTATTGGGTGAATTGTCCCTCAATTTTAGGGGTGTTTTCCGAGGGGACCTCCTTATAAGTCATGTGGATGATGTGTTATGGATGAGGGGAATTTTTTTGGGCATGGGGTTCATGACATACAAGGGGTTGTAGTGTCTCACTTATGTTTTCCTTTGTAGAGGGTGTGCTACACCTTTGCTTTCAATGCATCCTTTTTCCAAGCCCATTCATTTCCATTAATTAATTAATAGTAAAAAACATTGGGTACTCCCTATTGGTAAATCAATTAGCTTGGGGGGAAGTATGACAAGGCCACTTGAATCTAGAGGCATACAAAGTTCCATATATAATGAAAGAAAGGGACACCGCATGAGTGTACACACCTCAATAAGTCGAGACATTTATATAATGTTATTTTTCTTTTGCAGGTATTTGATATTTTTTTAGGAGAATATTTTCATTTCTCTCAAGACCTATTTGGGCAAGCATCTAGAAGGTTTATAATCAATATTTTATATTTTTCCAGCCACAAGCCTCTGGGCCTTCAACCCCTTCTTCCCATGAAATGAGGGACAACCCCTTCTTGGGTTAGTACACCCAAAAAACGCAAAAAGTGAGGAGATGAGGGGATGAAGTGTGGAAAGTGGCAAGTATGGTCGAGAATGGCACAATGAATCATCAAAAGGACCTCCCAGTAGTATACCTATCTCTAAGGGTGACCCACTTACTAGGGCACAATGTCAACCACCAAGGTGAAACAGGGAAAAGAGCATAATTTCCAAGAAATGTCACATAATCAAAAGCAATAATAGATGTAACAAACTCAAATGCCTAAAATATTGAAATGACACTCACCATAATACTTGACTTGTACCTCATAGAGAAAGACCCAATGTCTTCCGGAGGCTAGTTGATGTGGTGGATACCGTCATTACGAACATTGAGTTGTGATAGTGAGGTGGGTCTTTGTCTGTGCAAGTGGATAGTGATGGTCAAGTTGTTTCTTGGTACTCCATGCCTACAACCCAAAGGCCTTAAGACATCATCTTCTTAGTTATCCATAGGAGTTGTGGATAAAATATGGCTCCTACTTAGGGACATGTGCTCGCTGTAGAGTGCATGAGAACCCCAACATCTCTTGTCAAACTTGTGCCTAGACTGAAACAAAACATTGTAAAATATAGGGTGGTTATATCACCCTTCATCCATATACATCAAAACCAAAAATGAAACTAATCTAAAAAAGAAAATTTTAGCATTTAAAAAAAATTAATCTAAACTAAGCATGAAATCAATATGCAAGTAGAGAAAAATGAAAAATGAAAAATGAAATGCATCTAAACTAACACGAGCAATCAAGATGCAAATGAAAGGAAACTAGGATGACCTACCTACTTACCTGGGTTCTTGGGGACTTGAAGATCAGGCGATAGGTGATGTCAGGTGAAGTCAAACAACCAGTGAAACCAATTTATCATCTCATCAAAGTATCTCCCCCTATGCTTAATCATGCAATACAAAAAGGATAAGTTGAGAACATAATAATCATGAGCATAAATACACATATAATCAAAGATGAAATGAAACTCATGGGGATGGATGGGAGGGAGAAAATCCTACTGGAAAGAACATCCACAATCCTGATCGATCCATCTCTGAAAGGGACTATCGTATGTAGATGATGGCTCATCTTCATGACTGAAATTGACCATCTCCTTGTCTTCACGTCTAGCAAGAACATAAGTTAGGAAAAATTCAAGTGGAACATGATGTGTTTTGTGGATTTATTATTCATCATTGAAGCCATATTCCTCTACTATCATGGAACATAAGGAAATTAATCTATCAAACGTTTCAACAAGATCAAGCATCAACAAATTAGTAGGGTTTTCTTCAACATTCTTTTCATCTGCAAGGGCTTGTTCTTTATCTTCGCCTGAAATGTCACTGCCCCTGAATGCTGAGAGGAGGTAAAGGATCCCAAGAAAACCTGTCGATTTCATAAACAAGGGGAAATGGGGTAAGGGACAACCTCATGTCTAGAGAAAAAATCCTCCCTTAGACTTAGGAAAGGTCACTACTCTATCTGCAAATCCCCACCAAAAGTCTCAATATGAGAGTACTTCTGTTTGGTAGTGTGGAACTCAGAGTGCCTTGGGTTGGGCACGACCTGGTTTCTATCAAGATCTGAGCACAATGGCTGAAAATTACCATAGAAAAAATATGCATTACCAAAAGGGTACATATCAAGGGATGAACGAAGATCACCCCGAGTATACTGTGACAAGTCATCCTCGAAGCAGAAGAACAAATATGTAACCATGTCATCACTAGGATTCCAAACATCTGAATCATACATACATGAAGACTAGTCCTTTGATGATGACAACTCAACCATTTTTTCACAATATCCCCCCTCAATGTCGTAAATGGGTCTCCATAAGAAATGAGACAACCAACATCCCATCTACGTCTCCTAGTTTGTATGAACCTATCTATATGCACATCAACCAAATCCAAGGGTTCTTTCACAAAACCATCAATATGACTGAAAAATGACCATCTCTTTTTATTCATGTGCATAGGTTAGGGTGGCTTCAACTGGATCCTCAGATTCTTCATCATTGAGACTATTTGCTTTTTCAACTTCATGCACAGGAGGAACGCATGGATGGACAACCTCAGTTAAATCAAGGGTTGGAGAAGATGATGATGTCTCAACATGTTGTGGTTCGTCATAATTATTCTTTATCTTTATGGACATGCCCCTCCATCGCCTCTTCATTGCAAGGGGCTTGATCCTTAATACATAGCGCTTTGTTTTATTTTATTTAAAATGACATGTCGCATCCAAGGGCTTCTCTAACACTTCTTCACTTCCAAAGTCATGGAATAAATTATCGTTAAGATATTCAAGAAGGTCATAACTCATCATTTTCTCTTCTTGATGTGGAGGAAGAGCAAAGGCCTTGATGTATTCATCAACTGGGAGGGAAGATATAAGCACTTTATTTTCATCAAATTTCTCATCCGGATCTTCAACATGAGAAACTTTATCAATATCTTCTTCAATATTTTCTTCATCCTCATCTACACGAAAACCTTCTTTGCATAGAGCGTCTTTGAGATCTTTGAAAGTATCTTGCAAATTATGGGTAACTGGCCAATAATTCCTAAGAAATTATTCAATGAGATTTGTAGAAGATGGGATACTCTTCGGATTACATGCGTGTACAAGACAATTCCTTTGACTTGATTCCAGTGAATATACACAAATTTTCATCATCACATCTTCATGTAGCACATTTAATCTTGAAGAATATTTCATATAATTGACGACATGGGTGACTGCTAGAGCTAGATCACCATTAAATTTAGGGCAACTTTCCCTCCACTCTGTAGAGCAATGATTTGGATATCCAGGGAAATTCTCAACATCAAGAGAAGGGTACACCTTATGGAATTCCCATGGTGAGTGATCTAGGGGATCAAAAAATGCTCAAAAATAAAGTTCTCTAAATTTATTGAAATGGATTCATTGCGTAGATCTCATCCTCACGATCGCAACACAACTTGAACGAGCTCAAACGAAGTCCGTATGGATGAGATCTCGCATTCTGTCCACTTTTCCAAACAAACATTTTTTTTTTTACTGTGCAGTCCGTACAGTCCACATGTCAGCTGACCATACGACTCACATGGCAAGCTGACTAGGTAGGTGTTGATGTGGCAAGTCTAAATGGGCATGTGATGACGTGGCAAGGTTGATCGTGCAAGTGGTTGACGTGGACCAATGGCATGCTAAAACATGTCAGTGTACGAGGCAAATGGAAGAGTGCCATGTGGCCCATCCAGGGGCCACCATGTGGCACTCCATTGTTGGTTGTTTGGAAAATTTTTATTGGAGTCCGCGAGGGTCGAACCTGGGACCTCTGTCAAAGTGGGAAGAGTCTCCGCATAGGTTGGGCTACCAACACGCATATTCTTTGTTTCTTAACCCGATATGTAATAAAATTTATTTGAATTAGACCATAGTCCAATTCGTCGGGGAGTCCGGGTTGGGGCTTGACCCCAACCCTCAGTCACGAGACCCATATTACATGCCATATAACCAATAACTCAGGGTTCCAATGATCAAGCCAGACATGTGCGAAAATTTAGGTCGACGCTTGGCCACATGGGGCCACACAACCACAACCTCCGTCGGGTTAGGTGCTAACGGTGCTACATTTCCGCTGGAATTTACAAAACAGTGTGTGGTGCTGTGTTTTGGCACGAAAAAAACACGGAGCTAGGTCCAGTTGGATAGAGGTGCCTTTTAGCGAACATGTCCAACAAGCTATTGGGAAAAACTTCCAGGGAGTGTATTTTTCTCAGTTTTTGGCCAAACCAAGTGCAGGAAGAGCCCAACTAGGGGTTTTTGGACATTCTGGAGCCATTGAAGCCATCTATTTTTCATTATGAGCATTGTAAAGTACTGATTTTGACACTTTGAGAATGTAATGAAAATGATCCATTGGAAGATGGACCAAGAGATGTAGCCCAAGAGAGGGGTGATCTCCTTTATCATTTTGTTGTGTTGTGTGCTTAATTTTGATGGTTGTTTATGACTGTTTATGCTATTCATGTTAAGTAAAAACTCATTAAGTTTATGTGCTTGCAAACTTGGTCCAATTTCCTAAGTCACATAACCATTTCACTTGCAAATTTGTATACACAAACCTTTTTCATTTTCAGATCAAGTTGGTATCAGAGCAAAGGTTTTTGAAGGTTTGATTGTTTGTAAGTGTTTGTTTTCTGATGCTTACAAGGTTGAAGCTCACAAGAGGAGAAGGTCAACTTGTAGAGCCAAGTTATAAACTTTCAAGAAGGATAACTATACATTCACCTCAAGCTTCAAGGAGGCATTAACTAAGTATGGTTCATGAGGAGAGTCATGAAATTCCTACTACAGAAAATGAAGCTTTTAGAAAATATTTTTATGATATGACAGAAATGGTGAAAGTTTTATTTGAAGAAAGGAATGCAAGGTTGCAAGGTGAAATCTCAAATCCTCCAAGAGGTAATTAATATAGTGGTGATAAAACTCCAAAAGGAAATGGAGGGAATGGTGATACTCCACCTCCTTCACCTCCATCTTCCACTTCTTATACCATTTCAAAACCACCTCCAAATTCTCCAAAAGAACATGGTAAAATTCCTCCACAAAATTCTTTCCTTAAGCTTGATATTAAGTTTGAATTGCCTATGTACAATGGAGAGGTAAATGCTGAGAAATTGGATAACCGGATTCATTAGATTGAAGTGTATTGTAGGATACAAAGAATAAAAAATGATGAAACTAATATTCAACTTTCTTCTCTTAGATTGGAAAGTGTAACATTTATTTGGTGGGAAGCCAAAAATCAAGTGGACATGAAAAAGCATGGTAAAGTTTTATCCTCTTGGAATGATTTTATTATTGCACTTAAAAGACAATTTTATCCATTAGCATACATGCAGAAACCTATCATGGATTGGCAAAATTTTAGACAAGCTAAAGGGAAAAGTGTGCAAAGATACACTCAAGAATTTAGAAGAAGAGATTTGATTTTGTGTTATAACCCTAATTTGCACCAGACATGCTTACCTGACATCAGGCCATCTCAGATTCCTTCTTTTCCAAAACACTGCTGAACAACTCTTCTTAAAAACCCCTTTTATAAAAACCCACGCGCCCTACTCCATTACTGCACGCGTGTACATGCTAGCTGACTCAAGATAGCCTGCGTGTACCTACAAAAGCACGGAAAAAGGAAAGTTGCTGACGGAACACAGAGCTTTGGGAAAGTTAACTAAACCTTTCGGCCATGCATGACCAGTCACTCGACCAAATACCTAGCTTCTTCTAGCCTATAAAAGAAGGGTTAGGGGTCCCATTTGGAGGAGGAGAATCATAGTAAAGAAACTATACCCGATTAAGCATTCCCTTTGTCCCAACCTTTAGCCATCCTTGTGAAAAGAGAAGTATAGAGAAAAGTAGTTGGAAGATAGTGGAAGAAGAGCCCAGGACCAGGATCGAGAAGCAGTAGCCGACTTTATCATTGTAAGGTATCATTGTGAAGTTAATAAAA
>SNQJ01S0035939.1:83037-96973 GCA_010110895.2 Picea sitchensis | reverse complement strand
GTGTGACAAGAAGATGTAAACTTAGATTTTCCATCACTAGAAACTTTATAGATGAGGTAGAGCTTGATGTTATTCCATTGGATATTTGTGGTATTGTGTTGGGAAGCCCATATTTATATGATAGGAGAGCCATATTTCATTGTCATGAGAATAAATATCATTTGTTTAAAAATGGAGTTGAGTACATTGTTAGAGAACATACAAAGAAGTTAAATTGTTCACGTGTAAATGATGGCCAAATGAGGATATTAGTCAATTCTAATAATAACTTTGTACTCTTGATGATCAAACCCAAAGAAAATGTTGAAAAATAATCTTTCCAAGGTTGTGATGTAAATTTAAAATCTGATTTATATGAGGTTGTTAACCAATATGATGAGATGTTTTAGGAACCAAAAGGATTGCCTCATAAAAGGGGTACCCAACATGATATTCAATTGCAGCAAGATTGTTCTCTTCCAAACATTGGTATGTTCAATCATGGAGAATACTGAAATTAAAAAACAAATCCAAGTGTTGCTTGACAAAGGAGTTATCATGCCAAGCACATCACCATGTGGGTCACCAATTGTTTTGGTACCAAAGAAAGATGGTACATGGCGCATGTGTGTATATTTCAGAGCCTTAAACAATATTACAGTAAAGAATCGTTATCCTCTTCCTAGAATTGATGATTTGCTTGATCAATTGAAAGATGCTAAGTATTTTACTAAGTTGGATTTGAGAAGTAGATATCATCAGATTAGGATTGTTGAAGGAGACACATGGAAGACAACTTTCAAAACAAAGCAAGGTTTGTTTGAATGGATGGTTATGCCATTCAGGATTTGTAATGCTCCTGCTACATTCATGAGAGTTATGAATGATGTCTTAAGGCCTTTTCTTGATGATTGTGTATTTGTCTACTTAGATGACATTTTTCTATTTAGTGAATCTCGTGAAGATCATGTTAGGCATTCAAAGCAAGTTTTAGATTTCTTGAAGAAAGAAAAATTGTTTTTGAAGATGTCTAAATGTGAGTTTAGAAAGAACTCACTTGTTTACTTGGGACATATTGTTGGAGGAGGAGAACTGAAAAATAGATCCTTCCAAGGTAAAAGTCATTTTCGATTGGCCCAATCCCAACAATGTGACAGAGATAAGAAATTTTTTGGGAGCAACCCAATATTGGAGAAATTTTATTGCTAACTTCTCTTCAATTGCAGCTCCATTACATGCAGTGACAAGCATCAAGCAAGTTTTCCAATGGGGAGGAAAGCAACAAAAATCTTTTGATGAATTGAAGGAGAAGATTAGTTTAGCTCCAGTTCTTGCACTTAGTGATTTGAGACAACCTTTTGAGATACAAACATATGCAAGTAACTATGCAATGGGAGTAGTCTTGTTGCAACATGGTAATCCCATTTGTTTTCATTCTGAAAATTTTAATGGTGTTGTGATTAATTATCCTACATATGATAAGGAGTTGTATGCATTGGTTCAAAGTGTGAAAAAATGGAAACATTGTTTGTTGGGAAAAGAAACTATCATTCACACAAATCATCAACCATTGCAATACTTACAATCACAAACAAAGCTACAATAAGCAAGGCACTTCAGATGGATGGATTTCCTACAACAATTCCACTTGGTTATCAGGTATAAGAAAGGCATTTATAACAAAGTTGTTGATATGCTTTCTAGGCCTATTGTTAGTGATTCAATTATTCTTAAGCATAACTCTACCATGCATGAGAGCTATGTTGAACAATATGCTTTAGATGTTGATTTTAAAGAGGTTTATGCAACTTTGTGTCATTCTAACCAAGTTGAGGAATTGTATTACCATGCGCATGATAAGATTTTGTATCATCTTGGAAAGCTATGTATTCCACAGGGTGAAAGAGTCAACATCATAAGGGAAGCACATTCTTCTCTTATTGCTGGCCACTTTGGTGTAGGAAAGATGGTGTCTGATTTGCAAAGGTATTTCTATTGGCCTAAAATGAATGAAAGTGTTTCAAGATATGCAAGAGGATGTTCTTTATGTGCTACAAGTAAGCCTAGAAATAGAAAGTTGGGTTTGTATACTCCACTTCTGGTTCCTTCTCGTCCTCGAGAAAGAATTTCCATGGACTTTGTAGGAGGTTTACCTATGTCAAAAAAGAATCATGATTATATTTATGTTGTGGTTGACCGTTTAAGAAAAAAGTGTATTTTGATGCCTTGTAAGAAGCAGGTTACAACTGGACAAAGACACAAATGTTCTTCCAACATGTTTGGGTACATTTTGGATTGCCCAAATCCATTATTTTTGATTGAGATTCTTGATTTATTGGGAAATTTTGGTCAAGCCTATGGGCACTCGTGGACACTAAGCTAAAAAAGAGCACAACATTTCATCCACAAACTGATGGTCAAATAGAAGTGGTGAATAGAACAATAGTAAATATTCTTCGTGGTTATTGCAACAAACATACTAAGCTTTGGGATGATCACCTACACTAAATTCAACATGCTTATAACCGAGCTAAGCATTCATCAACTCAAACATCTCCATTTGAGGCATGTTTTGGTTGTTTTCCAAAATATCCTTTAGATTTTATCTTTGGGAAGGATATTGCTATTGATGGTCATTATGACATTGAAAGAGAAAATAAGTTCATTGAACAAATTCAATTGGTGCGTCAAATGGTACAAGAACAATTGGAAAAGAGCCAAGCCAAGTATAAGACAAGACATGAAAAACATCATGTTGATTACAATTTCCAAGTTGGAGATGAAATTTGGCTTTACATTAGCAAGGAGAGGCTTAAAGGAGAAGGTAAAAAACTGAAACCAATTAGATATGGACCTTTCAAGATTCTTGAAAATATTGGTAATAATGCCTTCCGTTTGGATTTGCCTCCTTATATGCAAATGTATGCAGTTGTTAATGTTGAGAATTTGATATTGTGTGAGCCTCCTTTGATTGATGATCAAGGAGAGCATGTTCAGATTCCTTCCATAGATGAATTCTCGCCAGAATATCTTTCAGAATTGCATGAGGATACAATCCTTGACATAAAGATAAAAAGTTCAAAATGAGGGAATGTGGAATACCTTCGCATTGGTCTTAAAGGCACAAATCCAAGAAAATATAATTGGATTGAGGTTGGAAAGGCGAGGGAACTGTACCCTCACATTCATATTGATTGAAAGTAGTCTTTTGGAGGTCCAAAATCTTCCCAATGGGGAGGAGTGATCCAGGGGATAAAAAATGCTCAAAAATCAAAGTGCTCTAAATTGCTCGAAAAAGAATTCATTGCGTAGATATCGCCCTCACGATAGCAACACAACTTGAACTGGATCAAACAAAGTCTACATGGCTAAGATATCGTGTTCTGTCCAATTTTCCAAACAAGAAAAAAAATGTTGACTGTGCAGTCCGTACAGTCCACGTGTTAGCTGACCGTATGACTGTACAATTGATGTGGCAAGTTGACTGGGCAAGTGCTGGTGTGGCAAGTTTATCTGGGCAGTTGCTGACGTGGAAAGGTTGACCATGCAAGTGGTTGATGTGGACCAATGGTGTGCTGACATGTGTCAGTGTACGAGGTGAATGGAAGGGTTCCATATGGCCCAGCCAGGGGTTTCCACATGGCACCTCATTGTTGGTTGTTTGGTAAAAGTTTGTTGGAGTCCACGGGTGTTGAACCTGGGACCTCTGGAAAAGTGGGCAGAGTGTCTGCATAGGCCAGGCCACTAACCTGCATATGCTTTGTTTCTTAACCCTATATGTAATAAAATGTATTTGAATTAGACCATAGTCCAATTCGGCGGGGGGTCTGGGATAGGGCTTATCCCCAACCCTCGATCACGAGACCCATATTACATGCCATATGACCAACAAATTGGGGTTCCAATGGTCAAGCCAAACAGGTGAAAAAATTTAGGTCGACGCCTAGCCACATGGGGCCACACTACCACAACCTCCGCCGGGTTAGGTGCTAACGCTCTAACGATGCTACATTTTCGCCCGAATTTCAAAAACAACATGTGGTGCTTGGTTTTGGCATGAAAAACACATGGAGCTAGGTTAATTTGGACAGAGGTGTGTTTTGACAAGCAGGTACAACAAGCTATTGGGAAAAATTTCCAGGGAGTGTATTTTTCTTAGTTTTTAGCCAAACCAGGTGCAGGAAGAGCCCAACTAGGGGTTTTTGGACATTCTGGAGCCATTAAAGACATATATTTTTCATTATGAGAATTATAAAGCACCGATTTTGAAATTTTGAGAATATAATGAAAATGATCCATTAGAAGCTGGACCAAGAGATGTAGCCTAAGAGAGGGGTGAAATCCTTTATCATTTTGTTGTGTTATGTGCTTACTTTTGATGGTTGTTTATGAATTTTTATGTTGTTCATGTTAAGTAAAAACTCATTAAGTTTATGTGCTTGAAAAATTGATCCAGTTTCCTAAGTCACATAACTCTTTCACTTGCAAATTTGTATACACAAACCTTTTTCATTTTCAGATCAGTAAGTCTCATGAGGCCATGGATCCCTTACTTAGGGTAATATCTCAATGGAGTCACCGTATGGGATCAAGGTTCATCAAAGGATGGAAATGTCAATCAGGAAAAAGTGGGTTATTGGAAGGTGGAGTCGTAATATGAACTTCAAGAAGATCTCATCAAGGGTGGAAGGGTAACGTCCTTCGAGTGGAGTTGCTAGGAAAACTAGGGAAATACTTTGGGATAAATTTCCAAAGTGTCATTAGGGTTCGGCAGAGGATTTGAAATCCTCCCTGGAAACGGTGCCAAAATTTTATCATACACATTTTAGGTTGGGAAAATCTCGACCCAACCACCAAATGGCGACAACTTTGAGAACATATACCCATTGTCACCTTAGGCAGGTATTCCCATCACTTTAGAGATGATAGATTCACCTCAAGGGGGGAATCTCGGTGACCCTGGGGGAGATGAGGTGGAAGTGAAGATATGAAGGAGGGTCCCCATATAGGTCCATCTTCTAAGAACATAAAGGATTGAGAAAGAATCTTGGTGGTAGCCAAAGGTTGTCAAGAGGTAAGAGTACCTGTGGAGAGTGATGTACCTGCCCGAGACACAAGAACATGCCAAGTATATGCGTATAATGTTAGGTGGAAAATAAAGATAAGATTTATGTCCCTAATTGAAATATTAAATGATGATGTATATCATCAACAAAATCATGATGACATCTGGAAAATAAATTTTCTTAAATCTTAGTGAAAAGTACAAGAGACAAGTTGGCAAATTGACTAGTTTAGCTCAAGAAGATGGCATAAAACTTTAGTAACAATGTAAGGATGTTGTAACCAAGTTTTGCAGAAATATTTATCAGCCTTATGGCTGTAAAAAACAAGTTATTACAACAGAGAAATCAACTGTCAAAACTTGCCAACGATCCACCCAAAAAGTGCGATAGCCTTAGTAGATTAATGTGGCAAACTTTTAACGACTTTCCACAGTTGAGTAGTAAGTTATAGATGAAAATGTGTTAATTTTTATGCGTCCCTAATGGCTGTAGATGAAATGTTATAACAAAATAATTAAATACTTAGCAAATTTAGATGCCCCAGTGGCTCAACCAAGCATATACAACATAGAATTGATTCCAAATTTGACAATCTCAAAAGAGTGATTTTTCACGTTTACTGAGGCAAGTATTTTATATCTCAAATGAAAAAATTAGATTAGTGCCTTTAATATTTGGGTGAATGGAGTATTTAAACACAAGTTCGATCAGTAAGATCCCTAGGGGTGTAAATACTCTTACTCCATAGGGTATTCTAATAAAACTAGGGTAAAATCTAGGAGGGTATACGCACTCGTATTCCTCCCAGCAACCCTTGCAAAATGAATTGTAAACTTAGCAAATCAAATGAAGATTAGTGGAGGGTGTATCCAACATACTCTTCCTAGGGTTTAAACCCACAATAAACAAGAAATATCAAGAAATAACTAACAAATGAATATTTTTCCTTACCAATTCCAAGAAAGAGAGAGATCAAATGCTAGTTCACCAAGCAAATTACCATCCAATAGCTAGAAAGAAAGCCTCCAAGAGGTGCGTACCACCTTATATCATCCAAACACCAAGATATAACACCAAAAATCATTTTCACAAGATATAAACACCAAGAATCCTTAAGTATAAAGAAAATTCCAGTCACACACTTCTCCTAATGGGATAGTTATTTTATAAAATGAGATTCAAATGATCTCTATTTATACAAAATGTATTATAAAATGTTTTTCCACATAAGTTAGGGTAAAAAAAAAATAATGGGTCAACAACCCTTATTTTTCCCCTTTACACAAATAATATTATTTAATTTTTACTTTTGCACATGAAAGAAAACCCTAAAACATGACGTCACCCTCTAAGGGTGACATTTTGACCCTTTAAGCAAGTCGTTGGAGGAGTAAGTTAAAGTCGATGGGGATCATATTAGAGCCTCCATATCATGTGATATATCCTCCTCCCACCAAGTCATGCCAAGTGACAACGAATTACAACTACACCACCAAAGCCCTAGGCTCAATGATGATGCCAACTCCTCAAGGGTGACATTTTGTCCTCTCCAAGCAAATTGTTTGGAATGTGAGTGCTAGGAAATGTGCTCTAAGGTGTCATATAGGCCTCCAAATGCAAGTCTCTATGATCGATCATGTGGGCACTTGGAATCCAACCTGTGGGCTTGAATCCCCATGGAATCCCAAGCTAGGCTTGTTCCTCCAAAACTATCCACCAGCTGGGTCTTGCAAAGACAAATGGATATGCCCTACAAGGATCTCAAGTCAAAGCATAATTATGAGTAAAAAACATCAATAAAATAACTTTGTAAAGAATTATGTCCAAACCACTTCATCAAAATAAACTAATGCTCAAAGACCCTGTGGAATTTACCAAGTTTGAATATGGGAGGGTTGACCAAATGACCTATTAGGTGAATCATCCCTCAAGTTTAGGGGTGTTTCCTAAGGGGAACTCATTCTAAGTAATGTGGATGATGTGTTATGGATGAGGGGATTTTTTTTTGGCATAGGTTTCATGACATACAAGGGGTTGTAGTGTCTCACTTATGGGTGCCTTTGTTGAGGATGTGTTGCACCTTCATTTTCAATGCGTCCTTTTTCCAAACCCATTCATTGCCATTAATTAATTAATAGTCCAAAACCTTGGTTAATCCCTATTGGTGAATAAATTAGCTTGGGGCGAAGTATGACAAGGCCACTTGAAGCTAGAGGTATACAAAGTTCCATATGAAAGGAAAGAAAGGGACACTGCATGAGTGTACACACCTAAACAAGTGGGGGCATTTATATAATGTTATTTTTCTTTTGCAGGACTTTTATTTTTTTTAGGAGAAGCTTTTCATTGCTCTCAAGACCTCTTTGGGTGAGCATCTGGAAGGTTTATAATCAGGATTTTATTTTTTTCCAACCATAAGCCTTTGGGCCTTCATCCCCTTCTTCACATGAAGTGAGGTACAACCACTTCTTGGGTCAGCACACCCGAAAAACCTAAAAGGTGAGGAGATGAGGGAATGAAGTGTGGAAAGTGGAAAGTATGGTATAGAATGACACTATGACTCTTCAAAAGGACCTCCCAGTAGCATACCTATCCCTAAGGTTGACCCACTTACTAAGGCACACTGTCAACCACCAAGGTGAAACAAGACAAAGAGCACAATGTCCAAGAACATGTCACATAATCAAAATAAGTATTAGATGTAACAAATTAAAATGCCTCAAATATTGAAATGACACTCAATATAATACCTGACTTGTACCTCATGGATAAAGACTCAATGTCTTCTTGAGGCCAACTGATGTGTGGATACCTTCACGACGAACCTAGAGTTGTGGTAGTGAGGTGGGTCTTTGTCTGTGAAAGTGGACACTGCTGGTCAATATGTCTCTCGGTACTCCATGTCTGCAACATGAGGGCCTTAAGACATCATATCCTTAGTTATCCCTAGGATTTTGGGATAACAGAGCCAATGAAACTGTCGATGACTTTAACAGGTGGTTTAATAATATCTATAACAAGATCCCCGCAGATATAAATTCATTGCAAATAGAAACTAAAGTAACATACATTGGGGCATTTGATGCTGATTTTTCCATGACATTGAGAGAAAGAAGGTCCCCGAACTTGCTAGTAATGCAAGATTTTTCCATGACTTACCTCAAGTTTTACCTTTGCTTAGAATTAATATTTAACTTTAGGCTGAATTAGGAACTTGAGGAACATGAAGTCTGATGATTGGAGGCTGAATAGAAGGTATACTAGAGTTGAGAGGTTACATGAATGCTTTCACAAAAATGTTGTTGTTGGCGGATATTGAGGCTGATGGACACTTGGAAATATGGACAATGATGTTAGAGATTATGAGTGTTGATAAAATCTGTTGATGATGAAGAAATGATGCTTTAAATAAGATGTTGATGTTGCAGATTCTGAAAATCTGAACTTTGTTTATTATAACCAAACTGAAAATGAAAAGTTGAATATTGAACCAAAACTCAAATTCTATTGCTATTGTTGATGCCACAACCATATAATGTTCACCTATAACCCCTTACTAGTACAATTCAATCTATGTGAATTTATTTACTTGGAGTCGAACACAGAAAGAAATCATTGGATTAACGATCAATAATGTAAATCATTAACCAATGTGAGATGACCCACCATTATTGTTAATGGGAATCTAGGTACAAAAGAAAATTCTAGTTGGTGTGGATGAATGTGTTGGAGTCGAACAACTATAGAATCCATCATTCAAGGGACATTAATATATTCCCTTGTTGATAGCGAGAGAACTTGCTATTAAGGCATTCAATCCCCAAGGTACTTATAAAATCTCTAATATCAATCCTAGATGATGTGTTGGAGTTGATAGGATGAGAATTGTGGGGAGGTGGGCCTTAATGAATCTCACATCATTTGACATGAGCATAAAATACAAATTATTTTGAAGAACCATAATACAAGATCGAACCAACATGAAAAACATTATTGAGAATTTTTGTTTCCAATTTCCCGGTTTTCAAGCAAAAGTCATGTCTAGTTGCACTAGTAACCTGGTTTTCACAATTGGACTTATTCTTATATTTACTATTCTATTCTATTTATTTATTACATTTTCCTACTCTACTTGGAAAAATAAAGCATTTTCTCAAGTGTAGGAACATTTCTAATGTAGCCATGTGCATAACAAAATTATGAATGTCCTCACATTCTAGTTTGAAAAATGCAATTTGATAAGTACCATAACATGAGGGACCAACTATCATAATTACAATGATGTCAATAAATTCCGAGGAATAGAGTGTTTCTCCAATCGTATGGTCGCTTGGAACCATTATTTAATGTAGTCATGCTGCCCTTGGTCTACTTGTTCATCAAAACCACTTTGTATGTCCTCCTTCGTCATGCCATGTAGATATTTTACTATTTTTTGATTGGTATCCTGAATACACAAAGGATCCTGTTATAGCACAAGTTTTATGTTGGGAAAATCCCGACCCAACCACAAAATAAAGTGCTACAATTTAGGAATCCTACACCCAATATCACCTCGATGTAGGTCCCACACTTCAAGGGTGACTAGGTCACTCTAGGGAGGTGATATAGGTGACCCTAGGGGTAATGAGATGGGGATGGATGGATATGGAAGTGCCCCCCCTAGAGGTCAAGTCTAAATGGAGTAATATGTGAAAGGAGAAGCCTTGTAGATCAAGCAAAAGTTTCCCCAAATATGTGATACTTCTCCAGATGGTTGTACCTGCTCGAGACATAAGAAAGTCCAACTTTCAATGATATATGTTAGTATGGATCAGCGAGTTAAGCTTTCTGTCCCTAGTTTGCAGAAATGGACAACATATTATATCAGCATATAAGGCATCTAAATCATCATATAAAATCATAATATTAACCAATGATAATATCAATGAGTTAGGAAATCAATTGTAAATGAAATATGATACTTTGAGGTTGAATAAAGCAAGATGTTATAACATGTATATTTCTGCAGAAAATTGCAGCCTTATGGCTGTATATTTTAGTCACTTATATCAGAAAACTACACCATCAAAATATGCCAACAATTATCCCAAAAGATGCGCCCTAGTTAGTAGAGTAAATGAACAAAATTTAAGAGTTAGTCTAGGGTTAGTTTAGGATTTAGAATTAGTTGTCTATCTAGGTTCGATCATCCCTAATGGCTGTAGGTTAGGGTTAGTAACATCAAGAAAAGTAGTGGGAGAGAGGGTATGCCCTAGTAGGGGAAGACTCCTCTCAATGTAGCAAACCAAATCTAAGCAATAGATCTTTCAAAAGACGAAAATTCATGTTTCCCAAGGCAATGATTTTATATCTCCAACACAAAAAAATAAATGACTAGTGCGTTTACTATTGGGGTAATGGAGTCAAATAAGTGAACTAGAGATGCTACTTCCTTGGGGGTGTAAATCCTCTTACTTCCCAAGTCAAGTATCTCTAGTTAGGGTTTGAGAATGAGGGGTGTAAATCCTCTTACTTCCTCAAACAAACCCTTGCAACATCAATGAATTTTAAGCAATAAATGATGGAGACTAGAGTGGGGTTGTAAATAATCTTACTTCCCACTTAGTTCCTAGCACAAAAATCCTTGAATTTAAAAAAATGATAGCATATTAAGAGTAAAATACCATACCAAAATCAAGAAAGATGCTAAGATAATCCACCATAAAAGCTAAAAAGCATTCCTCCAAGGTTAGCGCCTCACTCCTCCATCAACCATTCACAAGAGATATCCATAAACAAGTGCACAAGAGACAAATATAGCCAAGTGTAGCGAAAACTTCAGATCCAAGTCCTCTCACAAGAGGGAGAGTTATATTCAAATGAGATCTTATGATCTCTTATTTATAAAAAATGTCACTAAGGTGACTTGTCCATAAATTAAGGGATAAACCACAATACTAGGGGTCAACAACCCTAATATTTCCCCCTTTAACAAAGTAATATTAAACAATTCATTTAAAATTTCACTGTTGCACAAGTAAAATCCTAATTTACATGGACATATCCCCTTTAGGGGAAATTGTTCCACTTAGAAGAAGTCATTGGTGTTGGAGAAGCATGGGTAGGCCTCCAAAGGCCACATGTCAAGAATATGGGAAATATACTCATGGTGAAGACCTCCTCCTCCTAAAAATGTCCATGTGTCAATGAGTGGCTACATCACCACCAAGCCCTAACCCCATAGATGACGTCATACTAAAAAAGGAGACGTTTTTCCTCTCCTAGGAAAAACGTTTGGAATGTGGGGGCTAGGATACATCATCCAAGTCATCTTCAAGGCCTTTCAATTTTGATCTTCTTCATCCGACATGTGGTTCCTTTGCATCCAATCTGTGGGCTTGTAGCCCCATGGAAGCCCAATCTAGGCTTGTTCTCCCAAAATTGTCCACCAACTAGCTCCTACAAAGAAAAATGAGCATGCCCTCCAAGCATCTCAAGTCATAACATCATGATAAGTGAATCCAATCAATAAATGATCCACCTAAGCATGTGCTTCAAATATTACTATATCAAGCAATTAATTGCTCAAAGACACTATGCGACTTGTCAGGCTTTAATATGGGAGGGTTGACGAGGTGTCCTATTGGGTATATCTTTCCCTAGGTCAAGGAGAGTTTCCAAGAGATCCCTCTCTAAGCCATGTAAAGTGGATGAAGTGGTTGGGGTCAAGACTTAATGGGAAGAGGGCTCATGACATACAAGGGGTCATAGTGTCTCATTCATGGGTGCCATTGTAGAGGGTGTGTGGTACCTTCGTCTACAATGCACTTTTTCCAAGCCCATTAATTGCCATTATTTTATTCTTTCATAATTTTAAGGAGAGGTTGAAGTTAACTTCCATGGTGTGGTGACCAGATAATGGCAATGTCACCGACAAACACCTAGTGGAAATGAGAAGGTTGGCTCGTGATGAGACCCCCTTTCTCTCAGCCATGTAATTGAGAGCCATTACCCTGTTTTGGTGACCATATGATGGCAATTTCATACCGATATATATTCATGGACGTGATGGGTTGGATTGTGATGAGACCTCCTATCCTTCAACTAACATTTTAAGCATTGTTTATTATATTGTGGGTCCCCTTTACTCAAAGATAAGTGTTTCACTGCTTTCTTGGGTGATCCCTGGGCGAAGCATTTGGAAGGTTCATATAAGGATTTTATCTTTTACCCAACATCAATCCCTTTGGGTCTTCATCCCCTTCTTCCCATAGAATGAGGGACAACCCCTTCTCGAGTCAATACACCCTAAAATACCAAGAGATAAGGAAATAGAGGGAATAGTGATGGAAAGTGGTAAGTATGGTCGAGAACGGTATGATGGCTCTTTAAGGGAGCTCCTAGTAGCAAACCCATCCCCAAGGAAAACCACTTACTAGGGAACAATGTCAACCACCAAGGTGAAGCAGGGAAAAAGGCATAATGTCCAAGCATATATCATGAAATCTAGAGCAATCTAAGATACACCATACTCAACTAACTTAAATATTTAAATTATGCTCATGATAATACTGACTTGTACCTCATGGAGCAAGGCCCACTGCCTTCCAAAATCCATTTGATGTGGTGGACGCCATATGGAAATATGTGACCATTTGTGGTGGTGAGAGGGGTTTCCAACTGTGCAAAAGGGTACTGCTGGCCATGCAGTCTTTTGGCACTCCATATCTGCAACCTGAAGGCCTAGAGACATAATCTCCTTAGTTATCCACAAAATGGGGATAACATATCCGATGATGGGCATGATAGAAATTCCTCAATCTCAGGTTCTACCATTTTCTCTCCATCATTAAACGCTGTCCATGGATTTTTGGTCTCCTCTAGATCTTCCTTTCGATGTTTCTTATGGAGTTTTTTTCTCTTCTATCACTTCCTAGAGTGAATGTATGTTCCTAATTTTTGTTAGGATTTGATTCTCCTACGATGCACAAATGTTTTTGGTTGTTGCTAATATTTGAGATATTTCTCGGAGTAACATTCTCCTTTACTCGACAAACTCTTGAAAATTATTGAATTCTTCTCGTTGGTAAAGAGTTCTTGTCTTGAAACATGGATTAGTGCATAGGGCTCTTACAACACCTAAAAGTAAGGAAACAAATGAAATCAACAGAAATGAAAATACACTACTCAAAGAAAACTTAAGAAATCTGAAAAACTATCATGTATTTGAACTCCTCATGCTACTGATACCCTATTGTCACAAAGTTATATGTTCACATGAGTTAGCTCTTTACTTCCATGCATCAAACTAAAAGAAGACACATTGAAACAACATGAATAGGGCTTGAAGAAACTCACTAAAGTGAATGCAACAAGCTAGAACCCTTTCAAAAATCCTGAAGTGAGGGCACCTTTGTGTCTTATCGTTTATCCTCTTCAAAGTCTTTAATGCAGGGTCAACATAATTATGCGCATAAAATTTTAAATGCTCTAATCCCTTTTGCACATCCCCGACAACGACGCCAAAAATGTTGGGTTATTTATATGTATAAATACTTGACATTAAATCACCAATCTAGAAGTTTGTAGACTTCGAGCCGAAAGAACAACAAATGAAGGAACTAAGCTTATTCTAGCCTATGTTTATCAACTATTGTAGGAACAACACACTTCAAAATGCAATAAATGAAATCAAATTTCGTATCACTAAAGTTACCAATCCAAAAAGAAAAAGTGTATTCAAATCACAAAGAAAACCAAAGAAATCAAAAGGGAATCAAAAACATCTTAATACTGCATTCATAGATCTATATCAATGATCAGGGGATCAAATTTTGCTCAATTTTCAAAGTACTCAGAATGCGACGAAAACAATGCCATTGCGTCCGTCTCATCTTCCTGATTCCGAC
>SNQJ01S0035939.1:41594-81909 GCA_010110895.2 Picea sitchensis | reverse complement strand
ATTGCATTGTTATAAACCATGTATTAAAAACACGCGCGGGGTTTGAACTATACCAAAGTTTAAATGTGTGCATATGTAATCCGTTTTGACCGGTGGTTTAACTGCGCGGGGGTTACACGGAAGTTATACAATGACTAACCACCATTTTTCTCAACCTTTGGTCGCATGAGCCACATGACTGAGTGCCGAGGCGGTTAGGGGCTGGAGGCGCCTTAACCGTCCTACGATTTGCATCGTTGGTGCGGTTGCGCCCGGTGCCGAGTTTTTACACTTAAATGAGCGTGTGATCCAGGTTTGAAGCACAAGGGGTGCGATTTGTAGAACCAGAGACAACAAAGTTGAAGAGGGAGATTTCAAGAAGGCTATCTTCTTCATTTTTCAACCATTTCAGGTGCCGAAAGAGCCCAGACAGGGGTTTTGGGACGCTGCAGAGCCATTGAAGCAGTCAGTTTATCATTTTGAGCATTGTAAGGCATGTTTTTGAGCACTTTGAGCAATTTAATAATAATGATCCATTGGAAGCTGGACCAGGAGATGTAGCCCAGAGTGGGGTGAACTCCTTTATCAAGTTGTTGTGTTTATGTCTGATGTTCAATGATTTATGCTGCTGTCTATGTGTATTTTTACATAAGTAATCCTTAATTATGTGTTGCAAATTGATCCGATTGCCTTAAACACATAACATTTCACTTGCAATATTTATTCAAGTTTTTCAAGTCTTCTTCATTTTTAGATCAATCAAGATGAACAACGACACATCATGCTATGTCAAGATGTTTGATCTATGCATAAATATGTTTTCTTATGAGATCTTGTTTAATAAATGAATGCTTAAGACTTCAATCCCCGAGGGGATAAAAATACCTAAGGCTGGAAATCAAACCTATGAACAATGGTTAGTTCATTAGTTTGAGGTTTCATTAATGGCATATAGTGCAATATTTCACTTGGGGTTTAAGCGTTCATGCACTTGAGAAATGATTAACTTATCAAATTGAATGAGTTGTAATTACTACAATTTAACTTTTATGAGGATGCATACTATTCAAGCTATCACCCAAATTAATCAAGAAAAGAGTTAAACTGTTGTAAAATGTTACTGATTGAGACTTGGAATTACTACCTTAGAAAGGAAAAATGATGAAATCTGTAAACTCATAAACTAAAGATGCAATTTTCTATGTTAAGTGTGACATGTATTTATTGGTGAAACTACACTTTTGCATTCAAATTACTTGTCTCTATGAAACTTTGACTCAAAGAGATTCTCTCCAATCATCTTAACATATGCATTCACTCAAAATAAAATAACAAAAGAATCATATCAAAACTAGGTATTGGCCTATTAAGAGCTACTCTTAATCAAAGCTTGGGGTACTCTCTTCCACCTAAGTGTTCGTTTACTTTCACAATGATGAGTTTATCTCTCAAGAATCCTAGCCACTCTAACAAATCAGAATCCTTGGAATGACACCAGTTCAAAAGAAACACAACATATACAACATCAAATTGATTGCAAATCGCAATGAAGCATAAATGAGAATTAAGGAAATTGTCAATCTTTCTAAGTGCAAGGAAAGTTACAAAGTTATTATTCAAAAAACAATCTAAATCAAAATAATAACTCTACATTTAACACTAAATAACATAATCAAATTAATATAGAATCAAACTAAAATGATGACTAAACTAACCAATTATAAAACTAGCTACGAGTCCTTGGTTGGTGGGCCCTTGCCAATTGGTAGAGAGCTTGACTACTTACAACAGTGGGATCAAATAAACACCATGGATCGAAACTTCATTTGATATTATGATAACAAAGTTCTCAAGTTACAATGCACACATCAATCCATACAATCATGTTGTAACAAAGATGAACAACAAATGATAGTGATATCCAACAACTTAAATTAGATATAATCATAGGTTTCATGGAATTTACATTTCAGATTGAATCATTATATAGGAAAGCCTCTATATGCAAATATGAGGGTGATCGTTCAATTTTATATACCAGAGTCTGAAAAATAGCTACAAAATCAAATTGTCCCTCACTCGATAGAAACATAAAATAATATTACAAATTATAACAATAAACAAAATCACATCTCGATCTCACGTGCTATTCGTGGAGCCTTCCTATAGAGCATAGAACCAAAGATCTGAACTAAATTTGTTGAATAACTTGAAAATGGGTCGCAATATAAATCTGAGCAAACCTAGTTTGGAAAAACCTCCATAAATGCTTAACCATGCCTAATTTTAGAAATCTTCTCATGAGAAACTCAACTTAGATCATCTTGCACAAAACCCATGTTCTAGAATTTTCAGATTCATCTTCATTTGCTCGAAAATCACATTTGAAGTTAATTGTTGTTAATTTAACATGTTTTTTACTGAAATCCCTTGACCACAACTGGATATTACCATGTGCGACCTATGCACAAACCAAGGGATAAGAACCATGCTAGCATCTAAATCTTCAAAAACCTTGTGACCATTTTTCATTTGGGGATGCAGAAGTATGTCAATGAATGATTCCGTGTATTGGAAGTGAACTAGTGGTACATGAGCATAACTGCACTAAACTGAACTGTGGCTAAAGGAATCACACTTCTTAAAACTTTTGAATAAATTTTTTTCATTGATGTCAAAGGTTAGTAACTGATCAAATACAAATGTGACTTTAATAAATACAAAAGTGAAAAGTTAAGTGGAAACAAAGTTTATGTAAAAGTGAAGAAAGAATGAAAGTGGATTAAATATAAATATGACTTTAATATATAACAAAAGTTGAAAAGTTAGGTGTAAGTGGAATTTACGTAAAAGAGGTGTAAACATGAAAGTGGATTAAAGAAAAAGGTAATAATGAGAGTGTAGTTTACGTAGAAGTGAAGTAAACATGAAAATGGGTTAAAAAGGGTAAAAGTGAAAGTGCACATGGATTTACAAACCATGGTGGTATTATACCCATGATATGGTAAACAATGAATTAAAAATAAAGAAAGGGGGAAAATAATAATTATTTAATAAAAGTCGAGACTTTTCAAAAGAACATGAATTTTCAAGTAAAGCTTATGGAAAAGTATAAATAAAGAAGAGGGTTATGAGAAAAAATGTGTGTGGGGGTGAAAATGTAATATTCTTATGCATATTATTTGAGGTGTGACGATTGAACATCATTCAAGGAGCGATGATTAAATATTGTCGAATATTAGATTTGGAATTCTAGAAAATAGATCTGGAAAAAGAAAAAAGAGTGAGTACAGATATGAAGTAGAGGAAGAATAAGAAGCGAGAAGATGTGGTGAAGGCAAAGTGAAAGAAGAAGTAGCAAGTACAGAACAAGATCCGATGAAGGAAAAAGTAAAAAGCACAAAGAATATTTTTTGAAGACAAAAACAACAAAGGGGTTCAATGTCTCTTGTAGGTCGGTGCCTTCAAATAGTAAAGGGGATCAATGTCTCCTGTAGTTCGATGCATACAAACAACAGAGGGGATCAATGTCTCATTTAGGTCATTGCCTATGAAAAATAGTGGGGATTGGTGTCTCCAGTAGGTTGGTGCCTACAAATTAAAAAAAATAAGTTTTTGTGGTTTTCTCTCGAAATGGTTTCCATGTTAAATGTTGTGTCTTCTGGTTGATATTCAATGTGATAGCTTCATTATGTTTTATGAATGTAAAAAAGAAAAATATATTCTTATATTGATTCATCACCCCTCTCAGTATAAGTGTGTGCAAAACAATTTGTATTAGAGCGGGTTCCTTTGGAAATAATCTAAACACTAGAAGGTAGATCTCGGGAGCACACATGGCCAGTGAGGAAGGTTCTTATACAAACATGGATATTTTTTTTGATGGGACAAACTATGCATTCTGAAGTCTAAGGATGAGAACATATCTAATGGACCTTGGTTTTTATATTTGGAAATCAGTTGTGACTCATTATACAACCCCAAAAACTCCAGCAACAGATGCAGCTGGGAAAAAGGCTAATGAAAATGATGAAAAAGACATGAATTCCATCTTGTGTGGATTGTCAGAATAAGATTTTGTCAAAGTAAATCATTGCAAATCAACGAAAGAAATTTTGGAGAAGATTCAAAAAATCCATGAAAGAGATGAAAAGGTCAATAAGGCTAAGAGAAAAACTCATAGAAGATAGTTTGAGAGTTTGAAGATGAAAGAAGAAGAAAATGTTGCAACCTATCTCCTCTGTGTGGATGAAATTTTCAACACCATCAAAGGACTTGGTGAAACGACTGAAGAATCGATGATTGTGAAAAAGGTATTGAGGTCACTCCCCTTAATATTTGATGCCAAAGTTTCTGCCATTGAGGAAATAAAGGATCTTGATAAATTAACAATGGATGAATTGCATGGGATCCTCATTGCATATTAAATGAGGACTGAAAAGGAAAAACCAAAAAAAAGGGAAGCAACTTTCAAATCCTCAAAGAAGATGAAGAACAAATAGAGCAAATAAATTTATTGTACCAGCTGTGAATCAGGCATAGAGGAAGAAAATTTTGTGAGGAAAATAAAAAAAGGATCTGGCAAATACAAAAGTGAGTTTCCCTTTAAATGCTTTAAATGTGGAAAAGTAAGACATTTTGCTGCTAAGTGTCCATATAAGAAAAATAAAAGTAGTGATAATGAATAAGACTATAATGCAAAGAGAAAACATCATCAACACAAAAATAGCCACAAACAGGAAAAACATGAAAATAAGAAGAACTCTTATAAGTATAAGAAGAGCCTCTACTCAAAAGGGGTTAGTAATTCGTCTGAAGAAAGCAATGAAAATAGTTCTAACAGTGATAGAGAAGAAACTATCTTTATGACAATCAAAACTAAGATTGATGAATACAAAGAAATGATGGATTGAAAAGAAGAGGAAAACATTGAAGTAGATGGAGAAGTGTATCTTGAACAAGAAATCATCTGGGCCGTACGCAAAATAAGGAAGCTAAGAAAAAGGAATTTGAAACAAAACAGAGCAATTGCAAAAATATGAAGAAGAGGATCATGATTCAAAAACCAAAATGTCAAAAAGCCTTGAAGAATAAAAAAAGATTATCATAAGCCTAAAATTTCAATTATAGGAGGCAAGAAGGATAGAATAAGTGGTGAGAATTCAGCTGAGGGAAAAACAAGAAAATTGCAAGAAGCTAGAAGATGAACTTGTTTCCTTAAGAAAGGGTCTGTAAAATTCAATTGCTCAGTTGAAAAGAAGCCTAAAGATTGAAAATGGTTCCAAAACATTAGATTAAATCATCAATTGTCAAAGGTCACCATTTATTAAGACGAGTCTTGGTTATGATAAGAGTTAGATGACCACCAAATAATATCTAGAAGATGTAGGGCCATCAAAGAAACTAAATGAAGACAAAATTGAAAGTTATGCCAATCTAATCAAAAGTTCTATCAGTGATGAAGACATTAATAAAAAAAAGATAATGTTCTACATAAAGTTGGCTTTTCTCCTAAGGAAAAAAAAGATAGATTCAAAAGATCTTTCCCACCAAGGAAGCCTCGCATGAACTGGTACCAAAATTATTTCTTTGTCTATTCCTTTTGCGGTAAGCATTTGGGTCATAAAGCAATAGATTGTAGAACAAATACAAGAAATAATCATGTATGGAACAAATGCATTAATGCTTATAGATTCCAAAAAAGAAACTATAATTCATTTTCCCCTTTATTTGATTACAATGTTGTATGCTATAAATGCCAAAAATATGGGCACATGACATGTTTTTGTGGAAGTAACGTTGTGGAAACTCCTAGACAAAACAAGGATGTGGATACCCTTGTAAAACAAAAGAAAGAACTCATAGGAGTTTGGAAAAGGAAGTAGGAACACGAGATGGAAAAGAAGGAAGAATCCATGCTTGTGAAAATTTCCCTTCATGCTCAAAACAAAGGAAACCAATGATATGTTGACAGTGGATGCTCAAGCCACATGAAAGGTGACAAGAAAATTTTTCTCACTTTGAAAAATTTTAACAGAGGAAGTGTGATGTTTGGAAGCAATGCTACCGCAAGGATAGCTGGAAAAGGTACATTATGAAAGACAAACAAAAAAAGTCTTGGATGTTGATGGTCTGAAACACAATCTTCTCAGTGTTAGTCAAATGTGTGACCAAGGACACAATCTCACATTTAATTCTCAAGGTTTTTAAATAAGGAAGGAATGCTCATGAATATTAGTGGCAAGTGCATATAGGACATTAAATAATGTACATATCCTCAATGAGATCCAAGGGGAAAAGTTCTATATGGGACAAATAGATGAAAATTGGTTATGGCATAGAAGAATGGGTCATATGAACTTTGATAATCTGGTGAAAATAAACACTAAACAAGCAGAGAGACATGCCAAATATTGTTAAATATTCAAACACTCTCTGCAAGTAATGTCAGCATGGAAAACATACAAGAACAAGATTTAAATCAAAGGAGTCCTAAAAAACGAAGCCATTGGAAATCGTTCATATTGATCTTTGTGGATCTACAAGAACATAAAGTCTACAAGGTGAAAATTACTTCATGTTTCTCATTGATGTATTCTAGAATGACGTGGGTTGCATCCCTAAAATAAAAATATGAAGCTTTTGAGAAGTTCAAAGCATTCAAATCCTTGGTTGAAAGCGAAACTGATTTGAAAATCAAGTGTTTGAGATCATATAGAGGAGGTGAGTTTATCTCAAATGAATTTGAATAATTTTGTGAGACTCATGGGATAAAAAGACATTTCTCATCCGCAAGAACTCCACAATAGAATGGAGTGGTAGAAAGAAAAAATTGATGTATACAAGAGATGGAAAGAACAATGTTGAATGAAGCCAAGCTATCAAACAAGTTTTGAAGAGAAGAAGTCAACACCATAGTTTAAATTTTGAATAGAGGGAAAATCAGAGTCAACAACAAAAAAACACCTTACGAATTATGGAAAGGAAGACCAACAATAGTTAAATACTTCAAATTTTTTGGAAGCAAGTGCTGCATAAAGAGAGATGATGAGGATTTGGGAAAATTTGACTCCAGAGATGATGAAGGTATATTTCTTGGTTATTCATCAAGAAGGAAAGCTTACAGATGTTACAATACACCATTACACAAAATCATAGAGAGTGCCAATGTAAAAGTTGATGAAGCAAGGCACCAAAATGTGAAAACACAAGTAAATATTCAATCATATGAGCCAGGTTGAAAAAAAGAAAAATAAGAAGAAGGAGAATAAAATGAAGAAGAAGAAACAAAACTCCAAGATACAAAGACACCATCTATATTTTTCGAAAAGAATCATTCGAAAAATCTAATTCTTGGTGATACATATACATGAGTTCAAACTAGAAGAAGACTAACTAGTGCACCAAAATATGAAAACTTATCCTTGCTATCTAAAATAGAGCCTAAGAATTTCACAGAAGCTAGTGAAGACAAGCATTGGATTGATGTTATGGAAGAAGAGATGAATCAAATTGAGAAGAATGAAACATGGGAACTTGTTCCAAGGACGATAGATAAAAATGTAATTGACACCAAGTGGTTTTTTAGGAACAAGTTGAATGAAGATGAGAAAGTAATGATAATTAAAGCAAGATTGGTTTGTAAAGGATATGCTCAAGTTGAAGGTAATGATTTCAAAGAAAACTTTTCCCCTGTAGCTAGACTAGAAGCTATCAAAATGTTTTTGGGATTTGCATGTTTCAAGAACTTCAAAGTATATCAAATGGATGTCAAGTCTTCTTTTCTCAATGGTAATTTAGAGCAAGACGTATACATTGAAAATATAGAAGGATTCTTATTATCAGAAAATAAGGATTATGTGTGCAAATTGAAGAAAACACATTATGGGTTAAAACAAGCTCCCAGAGCCTAGTATTCATGAATTAAATATCTACAACAATAAGGCTTCAAAAGAGGAATTGTTGACAATAATTTCTACATCAAGACAATAGCATAAAATTAGTTGATTGTTGTGGTTTATGTAGATGAAATTATTTTTGGAGGTAGTATGAAAGAAATGTGCCAAGAGTTTGCAATAGAAATGCAAAAGGAATTTGAGATGTCTATCCTTGGTGAACTGTCATTCTTTCTTGGATTACAAATTTCTCAATTTGACAAAGGCATATTCATTTCACAAACCAAGTACGTCAAAGAAATGTTGAATAAATTCAAAATGGAATATTGTACACCAGTCAACACACCTATGATCATAGGTTGTAAATTGAGCAAAAGTGATGAATCTCTGAAAACAAATCAAACATTGTATAGGTCAATGATTGGAAGCCTAATATATTTGATGACATTAAGGTTAGACATTATGCAAGAAGTAGGATTGATTGCATGATTTCAAGCTACACCAAAAGAAACTCATGTGCAAGCAGTAAAGAGGATATTCAAATATCTAAAGGGCACTTTGCACTTCGACTTATGGTACTCAAGAGGTGAAGATTTTACTCTAACAACATACACAGATGCATATTGGGCAGGAAGTGTGGATGACAGAAAAAGTACAAGTGGAGAAAAAATATTTCTGGGCAACAGTATAATGTCTTGGTTGAGTAAGAAACAATATTTAGTCTCTCTATTCATAATTGAAGCCGAGTATATTGCAACAAAAACATGTTGTACACAAGTTATCTAGATGAATAAAACACTGTAGGATATCAAGGTAGAATATGATCAACCAATCTCAATCACTTTTGACAACACACATGCAATCAACATTTCAAAGAATCATGTTATACACTAAAAGACGAAGCATATTCCCATCAAGTACCACTTCCTAAGAGAACAAGTAGTTGAAAAAAGTTTCAAGATGGAATACATTGCCACTAAGGAACATGTTGTAGATATTTTTACCAAACCCCTTCCCAGATAAACATTTGAGTATCTCAGATAGAAGTAGAGAGTGATATCCCTCTCATCTTGTCAGTAAAGAAACATAGCTCAGGGGGATGATACCTTTTCCATTTATGTCAAAGGGGGAGAATTACAGACAGGGGGATAATTGCATACATGGGGAGGAGAATTAAAAACAGGGGGAGAGTTGTAGACAAGGGAGAAATATTTCTATTTATGGAGGATTATGTGTTTTTGAGTAGAAGGTTTCCATCAATGAAAAAGTGGGAGGTTGTTGAATAATATTTTTTCATTAATGTCAAAGGTTAGTAAGTGATCAAATACAAATGGGAATTTAATAAATACCAAAGTGAAAAGTTAAGTGGAAACAAAGTTTACGTAAAAGTGGATAAAAAATGAAAGTGGATTAAATATAAATATGACTTTAACATATAACAAAAGTTGAAAAGTTAGGTGGAAGTGGAATTTACGTAAAAGACGTGTAAACATGAAAGTGGATTAAAGAAAAAGGTAAAAATGAGAGTGGAGTTTACATAAAAGTGAAGTAAACATGAAAATGGATTAAAAAGGGTGAAAGTGAAAGTGCACATGGATTTACAAACCATGGTGGAATTTTACTCATGGTATGGTAAAATGTGAATTAAAAATAAATAAAGGAGGAAAATTAATTATTATTTAATAAAATTCGTGACTTTTTAAAAGAACATGATTTTTCAAGTAAAGCTTATGGACAAGTATAAATAAAGAAGAGAGTTATGAGAAAAAAATGCGTGTGTGGGTGAAAATGTAATATTCTTATACATATTATTTGAGCTGTGACGATTGAACATCCTTCAAGGAGTGGCGATTAAATATTAGTGAAGATCAGATTTGGTGTTCTAGAAAATAGATCTGGTCAAAGAAAAAGGAGTGAGTACATATATAAAGCAGAGGAAGAAGAAGAAGCAAGAAGAGCTGGTGAAGGAAAAGTGACAACAAAAGTAGCAAGTACAAAACATATCCGACGAAGGAAGAAGTAAAGAGTGCGGAGAAGATTTTGTGAAGACACAAACAACAAAGGGGATCAATGTATCCTGTAGGTTGGTGCCTACAAACAACAAAAGGGATCAATGTATCATGTAGGTTAGTGCCCACAAACAATAGAGGGAATCAATGTCTCCTGTAGGTTAGTGCCTATGAACAATGGTGGGGATTGGTGTCTCTAGTAGGTTGGCGCCTACAAACATTTGTAATTTTAGGTTGGTTCCTACAAATTAATAAAAATATTTTTTTGTGGTTTTCTTCTGAAAGGGTTTCCACGTTAAATATTGTGAATTTTGGTTGTTCTACTGATGTGATAGCTTCATTATGTTTTATGAATGTTAAAAAGAAAAATATAGTCTTATATTGATTCACACCGCCCCCCAATATAAGTGCGTGCTCAAAAAAATGTCAATAGTAAACCCAACCATAATCCTAATAAATTCATCAAAAACAAGGGAAATGTATAACAATTAACTAATTGATGATTATAAACTTGTCAAGGATTATTTACAGAGAATTACGGTAAAAGAGACAATGAATAAGTGAAAGGATGATCACAAAGGGACAAATTTGTGGTGATAAGGATGTCAAATTGGCGACCCAAGAGGCATTTTATTTTACATGTAGAAACACAATATGCCAATATGCCAATCTTTCTGCCTGCCTGTATGCAACCCCTCTGCATTACTCTACCTGCAAATCAAACGTTACTCTGTGCTCTCCTCAAATATTCTATCTCTAGGGTTTCTCCTCACGCAAACCCTAATACTCTAGTTCCACTCTATGTGCCTCTCTGGGTAGCATTCCCTCGTTATTCCATCCATTCCATTAATTACTCCTTTCAAATACCCTTTCCCGTCAACTGTTCTAACACTCCAAGTTTCGCATGACTGTTCGTTGGTATCGCGCTTGACTCCACGTTAGGAATGTGGCTGGTGCCAAGGATGGTAATAGTATCATAGAATCATGTGTTGACTCATGGGATCATAGAACGTTTCCAAAAGTAGTAAAGTGAATAAGTTTATCTACAAGAGCTATATTGTCTCTAAGCTACCGAATAAATGAAACTCAGTCATATATGCATTATTCTGCAAACAATGAATATTGAGAAGATCCATCAAGAAAGTATGGAATCACTCTAATCAATGATGAGATAGACAATGGTATGGAGTAAAGTGAGGTTGCTATCCTCAGATATGATATTGTTTTTATCTTTTCCTATATATGAATAGTGGGATTGCAATCCAAAATCGTTGAAACAACCGATGATAGCTTGGTGGATGTCATGAGTTTGAGTAGCCACAAGAAAAGGAAGAGTCGAATGATTTGTTCTATCTTCAAGTTTTTGGACTGTTGAATTCAATATACTGGGAAAACCTAATTTGATCCAGACTCACCTCATTGTTGACTATTCCATGTTAGTGTAGAGTGTACATGGAACCCTAGCTAGAGTGGTATCCCAACAATTCTGTACTCCGAATGGTGGATGTTTGAACTAAGTGGTTGAATGAACATGCAATGAGGGTGCCACCAGCCAAAATAACCATATCTAGCATATGAATTCCACATATATGGAGAGAGATAGTGAGCATCTTCTTTTTATGCAAAACCTGGTGGTGTAGTGTTGTATCACTAAATTTGTAGTTTACTTTTGGTTACACATATTTGTATTGGGTCGTCTTCTCTCATTACTTGATTTTGTTTCCATGGGTGATATTAACACTTTTGAAACTTCTCGTTTCCTCAAGTTTCGACCACAAATTCATTTTTGTTCTTAATTCATGCAAATTCAAAGCACTGATGCAAGATTTCAATGGTACTACTGCTGCCATTGTTTTGTACACCATTCAAGTGAGAGCACAAAATCTTGAACAATGAAACCACTGGATATCTTAAGACAGATCTCCCAACTTTAATACATAATGGGAAAGACAAAGATGATAATCCTCTTTTTGGCTGATGTATTGTGATACAAAAATATCGAATACCAACAACTAGACTCCCATATATAAATATATGTTTTTGTAACCAAATAAAACCGTATTCATTAATGGAAAATCATAAGACTAGGGTTTGAATGCCCTGCTCATCGTTCCATTCGTGTGCATGAACTCTTTGGAGGATATGGAGGTGAATGCCAATCCACACCATTTTTGGGCATGAGTTGGATACCAATACTTCATAAACCTGACTGCAATGAAGACTTTGATCAAGCCTTGTAAGTTTACTTGTACTCATTGAATTTAAGTTGCATTGTAAATGGGTGCATTTTCAGTAGAAGGTGACACCCTTCATTTTCTAAGTTTACATTTTTGAGTCTGATTGTTAAAGGGTGGAGTTGCAAGAAACCCTTGAAGTCCAAGTTAATGTCTAAATGGCTCGAGTTGAGGAATTATTAGAGTTACTGAAAACTTTAATACTATCTTCCATGGATAATACAATCACCACCAACAAATCAACTCTCTTGTCTATTGTAACATGATTGCAAGTTTCACAAGCCAAAGTAGGAGTGCTTCAAACTCAAACTCAACTTCTTCATGATGCACTTGAGTGAAAGAATCTTTGACATTATGAACTAGTACTTGTTTAGAAAAATTCTCTTTTTGAATTTGATAATGATTCCTATCAACAACCATGACATGTTCAAATCAGTGACTCCACTTTAGAAGTAAGTTTTTCATAAACAAGTTATACTTTCACTTTCCAATCCCATAATAAAAAGTTGGGAAGAAATCATCAACAACAAGCGCATAACAGGTCTTGGATGCAAAATGGAAGTGACCTATCACATTCCAGATTATGCCAATCCAATTAAGTTCCAAAGTTTTAGATTCCTTCCAGAGGGTTCATATTCACCTGCTCTAGTTCGAGAGCAGATTCTGAAATGCCAACATTGTCATCGAGTTGGTTGTACGAAAGATCAATGTTTCAATCTTCATCATTGTGAGCATTGTGGAAAGAACAATCATCCTTCACACATATGTTAATGAAATAAACCTACAATATTAAAGAACCACTATGGGTGGATGAATTCTTGGCAATGGTCATCAACAGTCAAGAAGATATATCTGTGATACCAAAGAATTTGCACTCGAGTATTGACACATATTTCAGTGAAAAGATTTGTGTCTTCTCACCTTGGCCTTGATAGGGGGGGGGGGAATATCAATGATTGATAATCATGCTTCAATTTTTGAAGTCCTATCAATCAAGAAGTAACAAGTGAGTGTGTTTTGGTTTGTGGTCATCCAAAACCACTAGATTGGTTTGTGGTTTTCCTTTGTTGGAGCAGGTTATTTTGGGAGCAAAGTTTGAGGAAAGAACACAACGAACGAAGTAGGAAGATAAGGAATGGACTAAGGAAGAAGCACGCTCCAGGGAATGAGGAGAAAGAAGCACGCAAGAAGGTAAATGAATCAACACACTAGGATTTAAGGAAAATCGGTGCACGTTTAAAGCAAGGAATGGTTGGATTGAAGACCAACCACGTACAAGGAGTTAATATTTGGACAAACTAAGGTTAGCATTTTGGTATTCATTGTAATGGTTTTTTACCCATTTTTTTTGTATAAATATGATGTATTAAGTATATAGGAGGTACCATTTGATCATTTTATCATTATCATAAAATATCTTGTCTTTGAGAACATTTTTGAGTTTGAGTCGCAGTACTAGTTTTGGAGTTGTGGAGCTCGGATGATGTTAGTTTTGGAGACTTATGGGGTGTAACTGAGGGTCAGGTTGCAAGATATGGAGCTTTGTGAGACATTGGTTAGCCTCACCAGTATTAAATCCTATGATGTAAAGTGTGCAACACCATATTTTGACGAAGAATAATAATAAGTAGAAGATCTTTATGGACGTAGCCTAGGGGGGGTGAACCATGGTAAAACCTGTGTTAATGTGTGGAATGTTGTGTTTTATGATTTGATCTAATTTTATGTTGAATGGATGAATGAATACATGGAATTGTCAAGGTTAATTTACAACGCACACTAGATTAGAACATGTTATATTATGTAGAATGAATGTTGAAGGATGAATAAATGGTAGGTAGGAATGATGGTATGGTAGAATGCATGTTGAAGAAAAATAAGTAGAAGAATAATAATATGCCTAACATTCCCACAAGTTCCATCCATTCCATGATTGCAGACACTTGGGTCATGCAATCACCTATAAGCCATCTCGGTTGAGACTGCGTTGTGCACTCTGTGTGCAGTGTTGCCTTATGGTTTACCAGAGAGGTCGATGGTTTTTAGGGTTTTGTTGCAGAACTAAGGTAGAACCTGAGTCAACTCATACATCCAACAAATGGTTTCATTGTCGGGTTGGAACTCAATAGATCATATTGGAGGGGATTTGATGAAGAGAATGCAGTGGTAGAAGGGGATGTTTAGGCCATGGAACCCTACAAATAAATAGATTGAAATACTGTTGGAGACAAAGCATCTCGAGTTCGCGTAGAAAGATAATAGAAGCTCCAGGTATACACCGCGCCAGTATCTACAGAGGTATGCATTTACTGATTTGCATGATGCATATTTCTGTTATTTTATATAGTTATTACATAAGTGGTTGTTGAGGTTGAAGGATACTCATATAACTAATCAGATAAGGCCAGTAGAGTGGACTGTTGAGAATATGGTGCGGTTGGAAAGGGTCAATAATAAATTCACGCACACAGTAGAATTTTGGTTAGACAATATTATTGCAGGGTTTATTACTGAATTTGCAGTCGATACATAAAAGTCATATATTTTTGTAGAGCAAGAATTCTTGAAGGGACCAAGACGGAGGTACATTAGGTATATTTACATGTCGATCAAGATCTTATTATATGATAAAGGCGTGATGATAATAGAAAAAAAAAACA
The DNA here is from genome assembly GCA_010110895.2 of Picea sitchensis. Lineage (NCBI taxonomy): Eukaryota > Viridiplantae > Streptophyta > Pinopsida > Pinales > Pinaceae > Picea > Picea sitchensis. Next base: position 67,132 of record SNQJ01S0035939.1, on the reverse strand, counting down.
AAATCACTCTGCGCACATGGGGGAGCTGGGGGAAGCACTAAGGAAGATATGAGATATGGAGAGGACTCTAGACGAAGGCCAGGAGAAGGAAGAAATGGACCCTATTATGATGGATGAGGAAAAAACCAAGGAGATAATGGAAACAACAGGAGTGACGCGCATTGGACAACCCTACCCGTATAATATCAATAAGAAAAAGAGGGCAGTGGTCGAGTGAGAGGGCTTGGAAATTGATGAGGAAAAGGTAGAGGATCTTCGTGCAATAGGGAAGATTGAGGAAATGTTGTGCTCCAAATATGAGAGGAAAACCAGATGTCAAGGGTTTGGATCAGAAGAATGCTCTCCATTCCATATCTGAATTAGTGTGGAACCCACAACCCCATGTGCGACTAAGACAACCGAAGAAGAAGAAACATTCAACCAACAAGTGATTAGAGGTAGAAGGATTTTAGTAGGATGTGGGTCCAATGGAAATTCAAGGAGTATAATTTTAGCAAGTAGAAATCAAGTATCTAGATCGTGCGAAGGTGGTAGTACAAAAAAATTCACAATGGCAGGACAAGATCCCACTATTAGGTTACCTGAGTTTCGGGGAGAAGGGTTGGAGGACCCAGAGAAGCATTTTTTTTTTTATCTTTGAGAAGATATGGGTATCCAAGAAGATTACGGATGAAGACAAAAAGGTTGTGTAGTTGGAAACCACATTCAGAGACTGCGCATTAGACTGGTACATGGGTCTTGTAGTAAGTAACCCAATGAGAGCACCTACAACTATCGCAGATGTGAAGAAGAAATTGATCAATGAATTTTAGAAACCAAGTTCAGAGGACTAGTTCATGAATGAATCGATAAATATTAAGTAGAAACCATGTGAGTCAGTCTAGGAGGTTGATTAGAAGTTCAAGAGGCTAAACGGTAAGTTGAGGTACCCTATTATTGATATGAAACATAGACATTTATTTGTTAACTCTTTATTGGAACATTTGAAGTATCCGTTTAGGAAACAAAATTTCCAAACCCAGGCTGAGGCCTTGTAAGAAGCTTTGTAGTTAGAGGAAAATCAGTATAAGCTTATAGATCGATATGTGGAAGAGCTGAGATCATACCTGAATAACTTAAATTTTTAGTTGAATCAGAATAAGGGAAAGTAAAAGAGGGATGATGTCTAGTGCACATTTTGTAGAACAGAAGGTCATCATAAGAATGAGTGTCCAACCTTTGTGCATTACTTGGGAGTAGGAATTCCAAATCTGTTATGTTGTAAAACACATGGACACGATCCTTATCATTGTCCCATGATGCAGAAGTATCAAACAATACCAAAGACTACATTTTGTAATTTTTGCAAGTCAATTGGACATGAAGACAAGGACTGCATAGCTTTGGATACAATGAAGGAGAGGACATCATATGCATATAGTGTGCAGGATGAATTAATGACAACACAACTTGCACAACAACCACAGTATAACAACACACAAAAGTTTACAGTTCCACCATAGTATAATAACGAGAAATAATTTGGAGCACCATCGTAGTATAACAATGCGCAACAGTGTGCAACACCACCATAGTACAATAATGTGAAACCACAATACAATCAGGAACCACACTCTAATACAACGCGCAAATACAATCAAGGAAACATGGGAGGATTTAGAGGAGGAGGCCATGGAGGAGGTTGAGGAACTGTAGTTTGTCACAACTATCAGAAACCTGGAGACTATGCAAGAGATTATCCACAACCACCTGCGACATGCATGTATTTTCGTGCAACAAACCATGAGACAAAAAACTATCCAACATGTCTTGTCAAGATACAGGACTAGAGGAATCAAAACAACTAGAATGTGCAATGGATTTATGTGGAAAACAAAGACGAAGATGGAAGAAGATCAACATAATTACTAGAGGTGGAGCAAATATAGGAGCATATGCAACAAATAAGTATCATGACCAATACCAGTGGGTTAGGAAGAATACAGAACCTGAACATAAGTTTGATGCAAACAAAGAGAAGGAGACAATCGAAGAGGCTAGACAAGATATTTTGAAGGAGAATATTGGATCGACTTCAGGAACAAAACCAATAGATGATATACCAATGTGTGGCATGCCTCCATTATTTTATCAAACCATCAGAGAACAACCATCATAATCAGTAAGTAATTTGAGAAACTTTTTGGGGTCTTCTGTGAAGTTATGGAATAATAAAAACTCTTTACAATTATTACAAAGTTTGTTAGAAAAGTGCAATTCTGGAGAAGAAATGAAGCTATAACCCAAGAGAGTCAATCAAGCTCCTAGGAAGATAATAACAAATAGGGAATTCAGGTTGAATGTAAACATTGGAGACTTCAATATGGGTGATATCTACTATACTTAGGGTCTGAAGTAAATGTTTTTACTAAAATGACATGGGAAGCTATGGGGGAACCTACATTGGGACTCTCACCTATTTAGTTTAAGTTATCAAATCATCATAGAGTGGTGCCAATTGGTAGATTGAAAGGGATACCATTAGATCTAGATGGAGTGCGCGCCATGGAATATTTTGAAGTGATTGACATAGTAGATAACACTTCACCATATAGAACATTGTTGGGGCTGGACTAGGAATTTGATAAACAGGCTATTATCAATTTGAAGACAAGGAATATGATCTTTGAATTAGGAGAATATATATTTATTGCTCCATTAGATCCCTTAGAAAGAGGAAGGTATGTGGAACCTGCGCCATACAATTTTATTATAGAAGAAATAAATCCATTATACAGAACTACCACGCGCGAAGAGGATTACATCAACCCAACTGCCGATGGAATGTTTAGTTGGAGGAGTATTAGTTCTTGTGCTTCAGACTCCGAAACATGACTAGAGAACTGAAAACAATGATTACATGAATTATCTACTAGAAGATGTTCCAGAATGATGCACACGCTAAGATGGATTGGTTCTGAGGTAAGAGAACCTCCTACTTTTTATGGTCTGAATTACTTAGAAGAATTTTTAATGAAGTTTGAATTAGAAGTAGTAGAAAATTAAAGATTACCAGTATTAGATATTTCTTTGAAAGCTACACCTTCCATTTTGTGGGGTAAACATAAAGAGAAGATCAACAATTGGTATCAATGCAAGAGGTTACTGCGCATCATATTTGATGCAGAGTAGGAGCATAGCTATGAGGAGAAGTATGATGGATTTGGAAAACCTAGAGAACATATAGAAAGATGTATAATTCACTGGAGATTAGTACCACCATAAGAATGGCCACATAATTTTATTCATACATTATAAGGCATTCCAAAGAATTGGTACACAAAACATGAACATCACAAGAAAACTGCAAGTTGGGAAGAGATACAACAAAATTTTGTTATTAAATTTTCCTTTGAGCATGAAATTCCAGAGATAGATACAACACTAAACGTGGTAAGAGATAGGATTTTTGAAATACCAGTAGTCGAGATTGTGACATATTATCAGAACCAGAAGAAACAGATAGTCAGACAATTGCTACACTATTATCATGTCGCGGAAGAAGAAGACCCAGTAGAAGAAAACCCATGCAATATCTAAATCCCATAAGTTGAAAGGGAAAGAGAAGTAGAAGGTCCAAAAATATATTCAGAAGATTATGCTGCACCCCTGAAGATCAAGAAGGTAAACATTGGAACCACGAAAAACCCAAAGATTACAAGAATTGGAGATTATTGGGATAATCAGACAGTCGAAAGAATCACAGAGTTACTGTGCGAGTACAATGATTTGTTTCCAACAACATTTTCAGAGATGAAGAGATAAACAAGAGAACTGGGAGAGATGAAGATCTATTTGAAACCATATGCTAGACCTATAAGACATATACCTTACAGGTTAAATCCAATGTATAAGAAGACAGTGAAGGCATAAATTGACAAGATGTTAGAAGCTAGTGTCATAGAACCTGTGGAAGAATCAAAATCAATCAGTCCTATGGTATTACATGAAAAGAAGCAAGGGGGAATCATGATCTGTGTAGATTTGAGAAAATTGAATGATGCTTGCCTGCATGATCCTTTTCCTACCCCATTTACAAATGACGTTTTGGAGAATGTAGGAGGTCAAGAAGCCTATTCATTTACAAATGGGTTTTCATGATATCATTAGATTAGGATAGAACCGGAAGATAGACACAAGACAACATTTTCTACCGAATAGGGATCATATTAGTATACAAAGATGCCATTTGGGTTGAAGAATGCACCTACCAATTTTTCAAGGGTATTAGTGGATTCCTTCAAGGACTTTATTCATAAGTTTTTGGAAGTCTATTTGGATGATTGGAAAATGTTTAGTTTATTGAAAGATCATGTTGAAGTGTTAATATTGATGTTAGAAAGGTGTAGATAGTGTCATATTTCATTGAATATTAAGAAAATCATTTTCATCGCACCTTTTGGAATCTTGTTAGTGCATGTGGTGTGTAAATAGGGTCTACTGGTTGATCCTACTAAAATTGTTGTCATAGTAAACTTATCACCACCTAAGTCAATGTGCCAATTGAAGAGTACACTTGGTCATACAGGGAATTACAGGAAGTTTATAAGGGGATATGCATAGATTACTGTGCCAATGGAGAAATTGTTGAAAAATGACATTAAGTATTAGTGGAATGATGAATTCCAACATAGTTTAGATATTTTGAAGGAGAATATGGTGACAACGCCAATTATAGTGTTTCCATATTGGACAAAGGAATTTCATGTGCGTGTAGATGCATCTGCAATAACACTTGGAGCAATATTAAAACAACCAAGAGAAGGTGATATAGACCAACCTATAACATTTGCAAGTAGAAAATTTTCAGATTCAAAACATAACTAAAATACAATAGAAAGATAAGGATTGGCCATGGTATATGCATTACAGAAATTCAGACATTATTTGTTAGGGAAACATTTCAATATGTTTACAGATCATTCTATTCTTATATATTTATTCAATAAGCCAGTGTTGGGGGGAAGAATATGCAGATGGTTACTATTGTTTCAGGAGTTTGAGTTTAAAGTTGCTGTGATGCCTAGAAGATTGAATGTAGGGCTAGATCATTTGTCCAGGATAACTAATGGAGAAGAACCAAGTAACTTGGAGGAAAACTTCAATATACTATGCACAGGAAAAGTAAACATAGCACGACAAATAAAAAAAGGCGGTAAAGTGGGATACAAAAAAGTGGAATACGATAGAGCATTAATAACAAGCCTTATGAAAGAAGGAAACTTGCAAAGTAAGATCATTGTGACTTAGAGAGGATGAAGAGCTAAATAGAGAAAGACGAGCAAGCACATAGAGCAACCATGTTTCCCCAAAGTTTTAAGCATCGATTTAGAGAACTAGAGTAAATAATTTGCAGTATGGCACCACCCAAGGTTGGAGCACCCCGTCAGATGTTGAGGAGAACCCGTATCAACACCAGATCACAACAAGAACCAGAACAAAAAGTGGTAAACCCTAGAGTACAAGCAGGAGTCATGGACGTGGATGCGATTCCATCACTAGAACCAGTTAGCCCAACATCGATCGAAGTACAGGATCTTGTCACGGAGAACATGGATGTGGATCCAAAGTTGGAAGATCAAAACCCCACTAACATATAGAATTTGCCACAACCATTGGGTCTAGGAGTGTCATAGAAAAAAATAGTGAAGATGGGGAAAAAAGAGAGTCTGACGAGCCCAAGGAAGAATCCAAACCAGTTGCAGATATAGGGCCGCAAACAAAGGAACAAGTGAAAGTCAAGGAAGTTACAGGAGAACCCGAATCAGATGAAGAATCAAAAGAGGATTGTGCTAGGAAGTAGGGACATCCACTGCGATGGAAAAAAGGCAAGGGGAAACAGTTGATGTAGAGGTCGTTGTGAAAACAGGTAGAAGTCATGATAACATTACCACGCATACCAAAAGGAGTGACAGTTATCCCTAATATTATAGGATGTGTATAAATATTAAGGTATTCCGACCATGACGTTGCAGACATAGACACATTTCCTGAATTTGAGCCACATGTATACATGGAGAGAAAAGGGATAAGTGCGTCAAGAGTCCCAATACTTTAACCAAAGCAGTGGATAATAGGTTTATACAACACATGGATAATGAAATTACTGGAGATCCCTCATTTTGGACTCAGCAAGGATGTGAATAACTGCGTCAAAACATTATTGGCACTAGTACATGGGGGAATTATGTGGTTGGATTGACCAATATCAACTGATTTTGATTTGATTGCAAAATAACAGGTCTTCCAACAAAAGGTGAGAAACCTAAGCAATACCTGGATGATAAAACTAAGGAGAAGACATTAGTAGAAGAAATGAAGAATACCTATGGAATAGTGAGAGGATCCCAAGGAATTGTAATCAATAGAATCAGTGAGCCCGCGACAAGGTTAGCAACGAATTTAATGGCTTGAAAATTGATAAGGAAGTGTCGCAAGGACGAGGCACCAACAAGGGTGATAAAAATAATCATGCAGTGCACGAAGGGGACTATACCGAGTTCAAGTCCATATTTATTAAACTTGTTTTTGGATGATTGTTAGGATGCTCAGGACTTAGACACAAAGTTCCACTATTTGTGGCTACTCATACTTATTACATTAGTAGGATGGAGACACCCAAAATACAACATATTTTGTTAGAGGATCGGAAAGTGCCATGCAATACAATATGCAACATTATGGCATACATCAGTTGCAAGAGAAAGGCATACATCAATCGCAAGAGAAAGGAAGACCAAATCTAGTATATTTGCGACATATTTCGAGGAAATACAGGAAAAGGTGGCCGAGACTTGGAGGATACCACTCGAAGTGGTGGAGGATCATAAGGATATAACCAATGTTTAGGTATCAAGACACAATGTATGGATACAAGAAAAGGGGGACTCGAAGAAGTATTGGTTGCATATGAGTTATGCATCACTGACGAGGAAGTCCAATGGGCCATGAAAGACTAGCCAGATGAGTGGTGAGTACCAATAACACCAAATAAGGGGGAAAAAGGGAAATGATCAGAGAAATATAACACATCGCAGAAAACCAATGGTCCAACAAAAAAGACTAGAAACATGTCGAGCACGCAAAAGATGTTGGAGGGAGCACGAAAGTAAGAAAACCAAGACAACAGAAGACCATTCTAAATCCAGCTGCGCAAGATAAAGATAGCGCCAGAGGAACACAACAAAAGAAGAATACTAATGGAAGCACACAGAAGGAAACAACTGTTCTCGTGCAAAAGGAACAAGGAGGAGGAGACATCCCAGATATAAAGATACCTACCACTTCAACAAAAATAGAGACTCTGCCAAAGAAGAGAACCATGATGCAGGAAGGAGGAAAAAGGAAAAAGATGAAGGAACACAAAGATGTCCCATAATTTACTATAACAAAATATGATGCAAATATGCTGGAAGAAATATTCCAAGATTGCATAGCAGAGTCATGGGACGACGCAGAGAATCAAAGAGAGCAGATAATACAAAAACTATCAGAAGTAAAGGAAACATTGGCGCAAATGCAACTGAGCGTAGTACAATGGACATAAAAGGTGACACCACAATAGACTGTTCAAGAACAGACAATCCCAACTCCATAAAAAATCCATATCATAGCGTCAGGAATTGAGACTTTCTCTATCAATTAGGAGATGATGCAATTAGAAGAAGAGATAGTGCAGAAACAACTAAAAGACATTGAACACTTGGTCTTGGCATTGGCCAAGATTCCTACTAAAGTGCTATACAAACTACAAGTTAGCGTCATACATGAGATCCAATCATGAGAATGTGCATATGCGATAGAGTTACAAACAGATAAAGATATAAAGGACACATTGAAGATATCTCTCAAGAAAGTACAATTTGAGAAGGACCAGGCAAAGAAACACATTCATCAGATGGAGGAGCGCATCGAAGAAGTTTTCAAGTCAATACCAGACAACACACAAGAAGGGGAGTAATTATAGATAGAGGAAAAAATTGGGAAGATCGAACAGGTGATGGAAAACTAAAAGAGTCATATAACCCAATTGATGGCACAATTGAATCTAAGCACACCACCAGAGGTGAGCTCATAGAGAGAGCAAAAATTTGCAGAGCACATGAAGAGAATGGCGTAAAATATTCAAGACATTGTAGAGTTATATGATAAAAGTGCATAAATTTGGACAAGTATTCAAGAGGATGAAAATTTTCAAGCACTGGAACAGAAGGAAGAAAGTGTCAACACAACCACACAAAAGTTGAAGTAGAATCAAGAAAATTGGAATCCTTAGTTGGAATTTTTAGACATAACATCATCCTTAGTTGAAAATGTGGTTTAAGTCATATATCTACAAGATTGTAATCCTATATAGGAAGATAAAAATCTCCTTAAACACTAGTAAAATATGGAATCTAAAACACTCAACCGTTTTATGAAGCATTGATAGCCGCATAAATGTGACCATAGTTTATGGCGTGGGTCTATATAATTATAGAGGCACTTGAGATCCGACTTGAAATTGGACAATACATGCTCAACCTCTGCTCAATACATGGAAACTGGACGAGGAGACTGGAACGGTCGCCCTGCATAAAGTATCGACAGAGGTTCGAAGGGTTATTCCGAAGGCACGTCTTGATAAGAAGATGACACAGGCAGATCTGGAGAAGCATATAAATGAGAAAACACAAGTAATTCATGAGTACGCGAGTGGTAAAGCTATACCTAATCAGGCCATGTTATCTAATATGGAGAAGGTCCCCAATGTCAAAATGAGGGGCAAACTCAATTCCCACTAATTGTTTGTCGTCATCAGTGCATCATGATGGCTTAATGGCTCTTTCATGTTCATACTAGACGGTTGTGCATATATTTTGTTTTTACTTTTGACAAATGAATGCTTGAGGTAAATACAGTTCTTCTTCCTTGCTTTTCTCTATGATTGAATGACAATTTTCGTGACAAGTAAATGTAAGTAAATGTTGTGAGTTTTATTATGGTGGGTTGATTGTGAGTGTTTTGAAAATTTATATTATCATGTATTCTAATTCTAAACATTATGTTAGCTTTTATAGCTTAGTTTGTTTTGTCTTGTATGTCGAAGTGATCTTGCATTTGCATTACTAGGCACTTGACTTTGTATTAGGTGTTTTATAAAGTTGTAATAAAGCGAGTCTTATGTTAAGGTGATTTTTTGTAAAATGACCTTTTATTATTTTATTAAAGTGACTTTATGTCATAAAAGTGCACTTATGTCATAAAGTGGAAAAATAGATTTAGTAAATTAAAGTGATTTATTTTGGAGGGAATGAATCATGACCCTTGATCTTGTAAAGGAAAGATTAGATCTAGGCCATTGGATTTAGGGATGGGGAAGGTGAAAAGTCATTTTCAGATTATAAGAGTAAGCCTAGGGTAGTGTGCAAGACAAGTCAAGAGAAATTTGAGAGAGTTGGGAAGAAGAGTGTTAGCAATAGATTTGACACTGATTCCAAGAGAGTTTAGGCACAAATCCAAAAATAAATTTATGTGTGAAATATGTTGACCTGCACAACTGAGTGGGATGTCGTACTATTTATGTGTGAAATATGTCAGAGAGAACAAAATTTGGAACTTTGTTAGCACTATAGCAGTTTTTTCCCACAGTAAACCCTATTTATTTATATGTACATGAGGGAAAGGAAGCCAAAGCTCAAAGGATTATTCTGGATGGAGTGAAAGACTCACTTATCCCACACTTAGCTGAGAAGAAGACAATTTATGACACGTGGGAGACACAGAAACACGTGTTTGAGGTGAAGAATGAGAACCAAAAGATGGCCTTAAAGGACAAGTTGCATGATACTAAGATGGCTAAGGGTGAGGGTGTGGCATCCTATCTTACCCATGTATCACAGGTGAAATATGAGTTGGCTGCAGTTGGGGAGGTAATTTCAGATTCATAGTTGGTGAGGATAGCCTTAAAAGGATTCACCAAGGAATGGGAAGTCTTCATGAAGTGTGTGGTGGGCCGGGAACATCTTCCAGACTGGAGAAAACTGTGGGATTCTCTCACTCAAGCGGAGATCCAGGAAGAATATCAGAGCGGTGGATAGAAGGGAGATGGAGTTGATGAGGAATTTGTTTCTCTTGCAACTAAGAGCAAAGGAAAGAAGCATGGGCGTTCTGGGAAAGACTTGAGCAAAGTTAGATGTTTCTTCTGCAACCAATATGGCCACCTTGCAACCCCATTTCCAGAGAAGAAGAAGAAGAGAAACGAGAAGGAGGGGCCAGTTGCAACGACAACAACAATAGTAGAGGACCTTTTCAGACAAGTTTGAGAAGGAATTTTCATTGGTCACTCTCTTGTCAAGTGTCTGGAGTACTGTATTTGTGCGTGACAGTAGATGGATCAGTGAAAGTGGAGCTTCATGTCATATGACATGAATATGGTGTATATTCCTCAGTATCACGGAGACAGGTCCAGACCGACTAGTGGAAAGTGAAGGGGGAATGAAACGAGCAGTACGTAGAGTTGGAAGGGTTAGATTCCAGCTCGAGTTTAGAGAACTTCTAGTGCTTGATGGAGTGTTGAGGGTTAACATTATCTTGGTGTCATCCTCGGCAGATGCGAGATATGCAACATTGTTCAGTAGTGGACATGTCTTTATCTATAGAGAGGGAGTGGATTCGGTTGAGACACAGTTGATTTGTTATTGGGTTGATAGGTTGTACATTGTGTGAGGATAACCTATAGTTGGAGATTCAGAGTCGGATGAGGAGAAGGAGGCTCCTAAGACTGCAGTGGGCCCAAGGATTTAGTCTTGAAATCCAAGGGAAGAGATGGAGTGTCTTATGAGAACCGACAAAAGGCTCAACTAGTGTGATTGGACAAAAGCTCACGGTGGGAGAGTGGATTCTCCTATGAGCTCAGGGTTCATAGTGGTTTCTAGGAGGAGGTCTTCATGTTCAAGTTCAATGTAGGTGTCGAGGTGGGCTCCATGGTCATATGGGGCTCCTACTACGAACAATGTGATAGACTTGAGGAAAATACCAAGTGATGGTGATGGCAGTGAGTACCTCCCTCGCTAAGAGGGAGTGTTAGCTTTTATATATCAGGAGGTACTCTGCATGATTTGTATTGTATGCAGAAGTGACCTTGCATTTGCACTAGTAGGCACTTGACTTTGTAATAGGTGTTTTATAAAGTTGTAATAAAGTGACTCTTATGTTAATGTGACTTTTTGTAAAGTGACCTTCTATTATTTTATTAAAGTGACTTTATGTCATAAAGTGGAAAAATAACTTTAGTAAATTGAAGTGATTTATTTTGGAGGGAATGAATCATGTCCCTTGATCTTGTAAAGGCAAGATTAGATCTTATCCATTGGATTTAGGGATGGGGAAGGTGAAAATTCATTTGCATATTATAAGAGTAAGCTTAGGGTAGTGTGCAAGACAAGTCAAGAGAAATTTGAGAGATGTGGGAAGAAGAGTGTTAGTGACAGAATTGACGTTGATTCCAAGAGAGTTTGGGCACAAATCCCAAGATAAATTTATGTGTGAAAGTTGATGAAGTGCATAACTGAGTGGGAGGCCATACTATATGGATCCATATAGGCCGTACAATAGAAAGGGGGACACAAAAATCGAGGAAACTTGTGGCACAATTTTTGAGGAAATTTTGAGGTTTTTGTTGTTGTAGATCAACCATAAGGATTTGAAAATACAATAGAAGGTTGGCACTTTTTTTGAAGTGTTTTTTTTTAGCTGGGTCATATAGGAAGTACAGTATGTGGCATGGTTTTCAAGGAAGAATTTGGGGACTGGTTGTGAGTGCATGCAAGTGAGTTTAATTTGTGTTTCTCTTGCTTCCAAATGTATTAATGTTGTAGCTTTTGTACTTCTTTAAGAAGATAATAAATTTCTCTTGGTGGGATTCCCCATTCTGGGTTTTCCCTGGCTGGTTGCCAAAATATGAGTGTGCACATGTGTTTTGTGATTGTTGTTCATTGTTATTTTCCTTTGCTAGTTTCTTAGTAATGTGTGTTTCTGCTTAGGAATATAGTTGAATGTGGGCCAATACATATCATAGTTCATTTAAGACATAAATATGTGTTTACTAACTGTTTGACAAAAGTCCTAAGTGAGTCAGAGTGCTTTTATTGCTGATTTTCTACACATTCTATGTTTTTTTAATTTTTGTTGGTAAGTTTGACAAATCAATTATTCGATGAATCCAATTTTACATTGTTTAATTGTTTAAATAGTGTTTTTGAATGCATAAATTGATTCCACATATTAAAAAATTCTTATGGCACCAGGTATATTTATGGTAAATCAATTATTGGCGAAATCCAATTTTGCATTGTTTAAATCATGTTTTTGAATGCATAAATTGATTCCGTACATTTAAAAACTTTGAAGTCACCGGACATATCTAATCTAAACCACCAAAATCTACAATTCCGTCCATCTTACTAAATTTCTATCCAAATTTTAAGAAAAAAGATAACAAGCTCTATATATAAAATAAATCAAATCACGTGATGGGTCAATGCCATATAATTTAAATCACACATGCTCCTCTATATAAATCACGTGATGGGTCAATGTCATAGAATTTAAATCATAGAGCCTCTTCATATAACTCACATGATGGGTCAATGCGATAGAATTTAAATCACACACTTGATTGATAAAATTAAACCTCAAACACATAAAGGCAATAAAGAGAGTTTGTATTTTATTTACTCATATTTCAAACTAAGACGCTCTTCACCAAGTTCATGTAATGGGTTGTGATGATAAAATTTAAATTATTGCATTTGACAATGTTTAAAACCTCAAGGAAAAGGAAAATAGAATATGTGAATATTAATTTAAAGCAAGTGTTGCGTGACAGCGTAGTCCCTACCGGGTTGAATTGGGAATAAATGCACAGGGATGGGAAAATGTAGTGGAGGCAGATGGAAAATGTAGCGGAGATGTGGCAAGCATCATGAAGCACAAGTGGTATCCATGCAGTAAATGACACGTGGGTTGTAGAGTCCCATTCATTTTTTGAAAGTACATAATCTATTTTGCTATGTTGAAAATTTCTGTCTATTTTGTTTGTATATGTGGCAGGACAAAAAAAAGTTATATTCAAATTCAATAAACACAATTTTCTTGACATTTAGCATAGTGGAAGATAAAAATTTATGAGGATATAAATATAAAAGGAGATAAAAAACAGTTTAATTTGAAATATATCAAAAAATAATATTGTCTGTTACATATTCCTAGAAATTTAAATGCATTTGTCATATAGACTGGGATTGGGGCTCTCATGGACCATAAACATAGTGGAAAATAAAATTTATGAGAACATAAATATAAAAGGAGAAAAAAAACAATTTTATTTGAAATATATCAAAAAATAATATTGTCTGTTACATATTCCTGGAAATTTAAATGTGTTTGTCATATAGACTGGGATTGGGGATCCCACAGACCATAAGAGAAATATGTACAAGAAATAAGACTGTGGAAAGACGAAGTGGGCGACGGTAGAGTGTAATACCTAAAAAGAATAAATTGAAAGGTATTAGTCTCTGGCTAGACATTCCTATTTAAAAAAGTGGAATAGCTGGGTTGATAAAAAAAGCAGGATGTGATCAGTATAGACTTACAATGATGGTACATATCACCCCTTTTACCATTTTATTGTTGATGCCTTTTTATTGATGTCGTCGACGGTTACTAGAATCGTGGAAACTCCCTGCTGCATTTCCTCGATGAACTTATTCAGTTCCCTTTTGAGCCATTCTTCAATGTAGCTTCTCATTGGGGCGATGTTGATCTCATTCTGGATTTTTATGTTGAAAAGTTCCTTTTCTAATTCCCTGAAGTCGATAGAAAGATTACACAGAGTATGATCAATTTCCTCATTTTATACCGAATAGTGGACTAGCCAGTTGTCGACGTCATCTTCACCATATTCAAGATGTTGTGAAACTTATCCAAAGACAACACCTTAAAAATATCAACCTGTTTATCGAAGGCTTGCTTAGTTAAGGGAAAAGAGTTGACGATTAAGTTGGGGTCTTGGAAGTCGTTGGTCCTTCTGACTAAGTCTATTCTGGTCAGCTTTGTGAATAATTTTTCTTTCCTTGATATGACTTGTTCACATGATTGGACAATGAGATGCAAGTTCTTCACTTTTTCTTTCCAGCATGCATTTAATTGAGCGATCCGGTTTTTGGATGGGAGATCTTGTTGTCTTCTTCGCATTTCTGTCATGTTGTTGACAATGGTGCCAAAAGGAAGGACCACGTCTAAATAGAAATATTCTTCATCTTTTAAACCCGCCTGCAAATGTTCGAGAAAATTATGTGCCCTCATTCCAAGAGAAGTCATGGTTTGTGATGTTTCCCACGCCTCAGTAATCAATTCCATTATTTTCTTGATATTATTCTCCACATATCCTCTACACAATGCGAGGAGGCTAGAGGATTCTTTTAACTTGGCTGCAGGGGTGACATGCATGGCTATTGCCAAAGGATTGGCAAGCAATGGCATAGGAATCAAAGATTCTTCCAATTCCTTGAATCGGTCCTTCAGTCTGACATTCTCGGCCTCAATATATCCAATGGAATCATCAAGAGAATCTGCGGTCGCTATGTGAAGTCGAAAAATTTGGGACGACCACATTTTCACAAGGTTAACCTCTGAACAAGATTTTCCTTTCTTATTTTTTACATATTTTTTTTCAATAATTAATTTTTTGGACTGGCTGTAAAAAACAATGCTCCGGAACACGAAGGATTCATCTTCGTCAAAATTTTCGGTATTAGCCGTGTCCCTTGGATGACTATGTTGGATCACATCCCCAAGTTGATCAAGGTAGTGGAATACGCTATCCAGATCATGCTCAAGTTCCATTTTCTCACTCTCAATTTCGGGCTCTTCCACCTGTCCCACAATTGTTTTTCTCTTCTTGTCCACTGGAAGCTTGTGAGAACTATCAATTTTAGGGCGAGGAGGGTCATTATCATCTCCTCCGTTTGAATAATTATGAGTTTCTTTGTTTCTGTGGTGGTCTATTGGAGTGATGCCCTAGGATGACATACTTTTGGGAGTGTTATCCGCCGAGTGAACACTTTTCTCACCGGGGCCTTTTCCCTGTTTCTTGCACAATTCAATGGTGCTTTGTAGTGTGTCTAGGTCGCCAACATCAGAAGCAGGAGCGTTGTCGTCAATGTCTCTATTTTAGGGCAGGTGTTTTTTGAAAAAATAATTTCCAAAGCCAAGTGTTTGTAAATGTTGTAAAACAATTTTATTAGGGTTGAACCCTCTTAGGATTTCAACATATCTTAGGTTCAAGTTGCTAAAATGGGCTGCGAATTCGTCAATTTTGTTGACGTTCCTCAACACGAAGTCCCCAAATTTCCAAATGGATTTCTAAATAAACTAGCCTGCAAGCTTGTGATATCTTCATGAACTTCCATCGGGTCTTCCAAGAAGTCGGGAAAGAGGTCCAACCCGTTATTATGATTTGTTAGGAGCTGCTTCAAATCTTCTCCTTTTAACATCAATGTTGGCTCTGACAATTTTAACATCTAGCGGAAGACCCGAGGTGACAAAGAAATTGAAGAGTGGTTCTGTAGTCGAATAATTCTTTGGTATGAAATATATTTATCGACGCACCAAGAAACCAACTCCTTACATTCAAAACATTTAGGGACACAACCTGCACGAGCAATCCCAGAGTTCCAAATTACTTCGTTCTGGGTGGTAGGGGATGAGTAATAATAATATGCTCTGGACCACTGGAAGTTCGGGTCCTCGCGCCCAAATATGTTCACTGTATCTCCATAGAACTACTGTCAAGATGATGCCATAGGTTTATGAGAACGTTCATTTTCTCTAGACGATGGTTGAAATGAACAATTGGAGGCGATAATATAACCCTCCGCAAATGTTGGTTCGATGCTTATGAATGGGAAAGCTCCTCGAGCCTTTCTCTAATTAATGTAAATCTCTATGGGTGTTGCATGATAAGCTGTTAGCAGTAAAGCTTACTTATTGCATATTTAAAAGTGCGAAGGTGGCAGGTACGACGAAGAGCACTTAAGGATTGGAGGTTTCGTGAACGTGCCAACCCGACAACGTGTGAACGACATTTCATGATTTTGAAATCAACACTCGGATGGGATAATATAATCCTCCACAAATATTGGTTTAATGCATATTAATATGAGATATCCTCGAGCCTTTCGCTCATCAATGACAATATATACAGTTCCTGCACGATCATATGTTACAATTAAATCTCACTAATTGCATATTTAGAAACATGATATATATATATATATATATATAAACATTTTTTTATTATAGACAAGTGCGAAGGTAACAAAGATAGGGAAGAGAAAGGAAGGAATGGAAAGGTCTGAAAAGCGGTCAGACAAGATTCAAAATAGGGTTACAGGGGATACTCGTGAGAGGTGAGTGTCCGAAGGTCAAATTTTATGTATCAGAATTTTTAACTGCAAAACGTGTAAAACAAAAGAGAGCATGATGGGGCAGTTCAATGACCGGTTTGTATATTTGCGGAATTATGAGAAAGTGGCTAAGTATGGAAAGGGGAAATGGTCAGTCAGACTCATTTTTGGAATTGAGGATTGAATATTTCATGAACAGACCAACCTGATGACGCACAAATGTCATTCCATGATGTTTGAAATTAACACTCGGAAGGGATAATATAACCATCCCGAAATTTTGATTTTATGCGTATTAATGGGAGATCTCCTAAAATCCTAGTTTAGGATTAATGCTTGATAATTGCATACTTAGAAATAAGATCTTATGTATACTTGCTAATTGATAATTGAAAATTGCGCGGGCACATGAAACAACGATTAGGAATTGGATATTTATTGAACCCACCAACTCGACGATCCATAGAAGAAATTAGAAGAAATGGTGAAGTATGGAAAGCAAATGGACGAGCTTCAAAATGGGGTGACAATAGTTCCACAGGAGACATCAGGACGCGACGGTCAAATTGTATGTCTCAAAATGTTTCAGTGAAAAATGTGTACCATGAAAGAGGGGATGATAGGTAGAGTGTAATAGGGAAGACGATGTGATGAGTCTGGTTGTTAGGGTACAGTTTGCAGGTCACAGAACAATAGAAGTGCAATCTAGAGTTTGCCTACCGGGGAATCCACGGTCGGAGAACTGACTGGGTATGGAAAGGGGAAGCGGTCAGTTGGAGTCTTGATATAAAAGAACGAGTGCAAATGTGAACCTGCGAGTCCGCCAAAAGTACATGGAAAAGAGAAACGAGAATTTGGTTAAGTATAGAAGACGGAAAAGAAGTGTTAATATATTCACATATATAATAGATATCCCATTTCTTGGAAAGATCTTTTCTGCATGCTTCTGGACAAGTTATATACTTATTGCATATACTTGGAAATAAGTGTGAAGGTGGCGGGCACAAAAAACAACAACTAGGAATTGGAAATTGTCTGAACCCACCAACCCGACGATCCACGAAAGAGATTGCAAGACCCCGACGGTCAAAGTGTATTGATTAGAATGTTTTAGTGCATACTATGTAACACGGAAGAGGGGCTGATGTAGTAGTCTGGAAATCAATTTGTATATCACGGAAGAGGGTATGATGTTGGAGTGCGACAGTAAATTTGTATATTGTGGAGCTCCGGGTGCTATTTGCAGGTCACAGAACAATGGAAGTGCAATATAGAGCCCGCCTGCCCGGGAATTCGCGATCTGAAAAGTGTGAGTCGACCAACATGCGCATTGAGACATATTCGAGAAAACAACCAAGTAACAAGAAAGAGAGAGTAGAGGGGAAAAATAAACGGGAATTTGGTTAAGTATAAAAAAGGGAAAAGAAGGTCCAATATATTCAAATCTGCAATAGATATTCCATTTCATGGCAAGATATTTTCTGTATGTTTCTGGAGAAGTTGTATACATATTGCATATACTTGGAAAGAAATCTTAAGGTAGTGGGCACAGGAAACAACAACTAGAAATTGGAAATTTCCTGAACCCGCAAACTCGACGATCCACGAAAGAGATGTTAAGAAATTGGCAAGTGTGGAAAGTGGTTGAACGGGCTTCAGAATAGGGTGACAAGGGTTACTGAGGAGACGTAAGGCCCTGACTGTCAAATTGTATATATTGGAACATTTCAGTGCAAAATGTGTAACATGGAAGAGGGGATGATGTGGGCATCCAAAAGTAAATCTACAAATCACAGAAGCCAGAGTGTTGTTTGCAGGTCACAGAACAATGGAAAGTGAAATTTAGACAAAGGGGAAGCACTCAGTCGAAACGCGTGAATCCACCAACCCACACAGCAAGAATTTTTTGGAAAAAAATGACTAAGTAGCCAGAAAGAGAAACTATAGGGGATAAAAGAGTGGAAAAATAGAAAGGCGGAGGGAAATTTTTGTAAGCGGGAATTGGTTTCAAACAAGCCCCATTGTTGCAAAACCATCATTTTATAGTATTTGTCAGCAAATGCTTTGTTGAAGATTAGATTTTATTGCAACTTGTGGGAGTAATTGTGTTCTTGATACATTCTTCCATGACTTTAACATATTAAACTTCTTGCATGATGGGTTGTTAGCATTAAAGCTTGATAATTGCATGTCTAGAAACAAGAATGACGATCTTGCTGCAACATTGTGATTTGGTCTTGCTATGTTCTATCTGCATTATGAATAAAATTGAACATTGGTTTGAAACTATCTGAAATTAATTTTTGTTCCATAAAATACTGATGGATCGACACTGTGCTTTGTCATATAATTGTTAAATGTTCCATTTTACAACAAATTACTTAAGCAAATACAATATTGAAGAACTACGAGACTATCGAACCATGCCAATGAGAAGGTGTTAAATCCAGAAAAGAATTAGCAACCAAGACTCCAAGACAATTTTTTTAATAGTAAATCCATTAAAAAAAAAGAATACTGAGGACTATATATCCATCCCTAGAAATTGGACTGAGTTCTTTGGGCCAAAACATTGAACATATTTGTGATAAACACAGGTACATGATCTGCAACACGCAGGAGCCATCGAGATGCTCTTCAACATGCATACAAAACTGATTACCATGCATTTTTTTTTAGGAAATCCTTGCAGTCTTCTCCTCGGTGGATTAATGTTCAGTGCCCCGATCTCAATATTTTGCGAAAGACCTGAGCCAACAAAGAAACATGAGAGTGGGTCCGTAGTGGAATAAATACTTGGCTTGAAGAAGATGGACAAAATTCATGCGGTAAAATTGATAGTTCTCACAAGCTTCCCATAAGGAAGAAGATGAAAAACGTTGCAGGGAAAACAAAATAGCCCGAAACTGAAAGTTAGGACACACCAAGAAACCACCTCCTCATAGTCGAAAACTTCAGGGAAATAGGTTGCACGAGCAATTTTGGAGGCCCAAATTAGTCCATTATGGGTGGAAGGAGATGACTAGTAGGAATATTTCTTGCACCAATGAGAGTTCTGGTCCTCATTCCCTAAGATTTTAATTGTAGGTCCGGAGAAAAAGACAATGGTCCCGAAATTGATAATTTTTTGGCTTTAAATATATCTCCGGGAGCATCAACAGATCATTTCCTTGTAGTGAAAGACTTCCGCCCATAACAGACTAATTTGGACCTCTGGAATTCCTACTTTCGATCTGCAAAGAGGCTATTGTGTTCAACATCAATTTCTTTTCTGAAACTCCTTCTTTTGGTGTTGTCAAGACCGCCACCGTTGAGCCGAGAAGTGAGGCCCATTATGGTTGATTTCAATTTGGGCACAGGAGTCAGAATAGTCTCTGCATTGCCATCATCCATTGTTGTCTCATCGTCCATCAGATCATCTTCTTCCGGCTCGAATTCCATCACATCAACCTCTGCACGAGCCATTAATGAAAATAGGCAGGTTGTCTGGGTAGGCAGGGTTGCCTTGGAATTCTTTGGCTTGAAATATATCTCTCGATGCACCAAGGGACCATCTCCTTTTTTTCTCCGAGGAAGTGGGAGATGAGTAGAAAGAATATGCCCTGGAATACTGGAAACTCTACCCATTATTCCCGAAGGTTTTTACTGTATCTGGACAGAACTCATGTGGAACTGTTGCCATAATTTAACGAGAATTTCTGTTTGCTCTAGATGATGTTTGAAATGAAAATTGGGGAGGGATAATATAACCGTCCGCAAATCTTGGTTTAATGCATATCAATGGAAGATCTCCTTGAGCCTTTCGATGATCAATGACAAAATCCAGGGTTCCTGCGTAATGAGTTGTTACCATTAAAGCTTACTAATTTCATATTTAGAAAAAAGTGTGAAGGTGGCGGTGACACCGAAGAGAGATTAAGAATTAGAGATTTCGCAAAGGTGCCAATCGACCGATGCACGAAAGATAATGCATCATGTTTTAAATGAATACTTTGAAAGGATAACACTCTTCTCCTCAAATCTTGGTTTAATTCGTATTAATGACAAATCTTCTCCAGCCTTCCGGACATTAATGACAATCTTAACGGTTCCTGCATGATGAAATACTAGAATTAAGGCTTAATAATTGCATATCTATAAAGAAGTACGAAGGTGGAGGGGATGGCGAAGAGCGACTAAGCATTGTACATTTCATCCACCCGACAACCAGCGAAACAAATTCAAAGAAATGGATAAGTATGGAAAGCGGTCAGGCGGGTTTCAAAAATAGGGTCACAAGATATAATCAGGAGACGTGAGGGGTCAATGGTCAAATTGTATGTCACAATGACAGATCTCGGGCATCAATTTGTATATCGCAGAATTTCTAGTGCTGTTTATACATAGTGGAACAATGGACGTGCAATGTTGAGCAAGGCTGGAAAGGAACCGACGATGGTAACAGTGGCCAAGTATGCAATGGACAAGCGGTTGTTCGAACTCGTGATATAAAAGCATTAGACATACTTGGAACATGAAATACTGACGGGATTGAAAACAGGGCCACGAGCTCTACTCAGGAGACGTGAGGGCCCGATGGTCAAATTGTATCTACCCCAACTGTTGAATACAAAATGCATAACATGGAACAAGAGACAATGACAGATTTCGAGGGTCAATTTGTATATTGAGGAACTTCAGGTGTTGTATATAAAAGCAAGAGACATTCAGAAAAAGGACACATTCGAAAAAAGGACCAAGTCAACAGAAAGCGAAAGCAAACAATATAAAGGGAAATTTGTTTGCTAATTCGTAGATCGCGGAAGTCCGGGTACTGTTTGCAAGTAGAGGAACAATGGGGATGCAATGTTGAACCTTCCTATTCGGGAACCTGCCTATTCGGGAACTCGCGATCCAAAAAATTTGTTCAATATGAAATGAGGAAGCGGTTGGTCGACAATTTTTTGAAGGGAAAGTAGATGGAAAAAAATAAAGGGGATGGCAATTTTTTGAAGCGGGAATTGGTGTAAGAAAATACCATTGATGGTCTTAACAATAACTATGAAGTGCATTAAACATGTGAACATGTTCTTCAATCAAGGAATAGATACAGTGAGCCAGGCTTATAGTTTCCATGATCTGTTTGTATAAGAGAAGCGTCAAAAAGCTACAAGAAAATCAATTTTGGGATGGTAATTTTTTGAAGCGGGAATTGGGGTAAGAAAACCCCATTGATGGTCTTAACAATAACTATGAAGTGCATTAAACATGTGAACATGTTCTTCAATCAAGGAATAAATACAGTGAGCCAGGCTTATAGTTTCCATGATCTGTTTGTATAAGAGAAGCGTCAAAAAGCGACAAGAAAATCAATTTTGGGATGTTAAGTAAAGTTATTGTACTGTTAGCTTCACCACAAGTATAACAACGAAGAATTTGTATTTTAATGCCCTCTCATTGATATGATAGTTCCATTGGACTTCGCATAGTATATATTCTTTTATTTCAAATTATTCCAGGAGATTAAATTTGCTAAGTTCATCGATCAAGGAAAAGTGCTAAAAACGAGATAAAGGGGAATTTGTTTGCTACTTTGTAGATCGTGGAAGTCTGGGTGCTATTTGCAGATGATAGCACAATGGAAACGCAATGTTGAACTTGCCTATCCAGGAACCCGCGATCCAAAAAGTTTGTTCAATATGAAACGAGGAAGCGGTCGATCGGGTTGGTGATATAAAAGTAAGTGGAAATATGAAGACATGAATCCGCTAACTCCGACACCTAGACATTTTCTGAAAAATGAGTAAGTAACCAGAAAGGGAAAGCAGAGGGAAAAAAGAAAGGGGATGACAATTTTCAGAACCGGGAAATGGTGTAAGAAAGGCCCATTGACGGTCTTAACAGTAACTATGAAGTGCGTTAAACATGTGAACATGTGCTTCAATCAAGGAATAGATACAACGAGCCATGCCTATAGTTTCCAGGATTTGTTTGTATAAGAGAAGCGTTTAAAAGCTACAAGAAACTCAATTTTTGGATGTTTAAGTAAAGTTATTGTACTGTCAGCCTCACCGCAAGTATAACAATGACGAATTTGAATTTTAATGTCCTCTCGTTAATATGATAGTTCCATTGGAATTTGCATAGTATATATTCTTTTATTTCAAATTATTCCAGGAGATTAATTTTCATAAGTTCATCGATCAAGGAAAAGTGTTAAAAACAAGATAAAGGGGAATTTATTTGCTAATTTGTAGATTGCGGAAGTGTGGGTGTTGTTTGTAGGCGACAGAAAAATGGAAACACAATGTTGAACTTGCCTATCCGGGAACTCGTGATTCAAAAAGAAAATAATCGAGGACCATGGGACATGAAAAAAATGTTGGACAACTGAGAGGGGGGGGGTGAATTAGTTGTTACTGTGATTAAACTATTATGCTTATTTTAAACTCTTTACAAAGCACTCAATGACAATCACAATAATACAGGGAAATAAGTAATAGCACATTCAACATCAGTCAGGCATATGAGATACACAAAAACATATATTTCTTGAGGAAACCCATAGAGGGTAAAAACCTCTTCTTCTTTATATGATAAATAATCTTTACATTCTTTACATTATCATACATATGAGCACCAAATCATAATGAGGCTGCAACCTCTGTTTTGCAAGCTGCTACTTGCTGAGAGCACCAACTCTCTGGTTTCTCAAGCACCAACTAGAAGGAAGCACCAACTCCCTGGTTTTCTCTAGCACCAACTAGAAGGAAGCACCAACTCCCCAAGTGTTCCAGCACCAACTGGATTGAAGCACCAAATTCCGATCATACAGGCACCAACCTGTAAAACATAGAACAACAATTCTCCCTTGCACCACCCTACCACCCTCGTTTCTCTTGCTGCAACCAGATGGAAGCTACAACTCCCTGCGTTCAAGCACCCACTTGAATCACTGAGGACAACCGTCCTCCCTAGCACCTCCCTACCACCCTGAAATATAAATCTGTGTTACTAAAAGTTATTACAACGACATAAAGTTCTTCAATGGCTTACCAGTCTCATCACTTTTCTGCTACACTGCGTTGCTCTGTCTGCATCAGTGTCTTCTGCACACTCCTCTGCACTTTATGTCCTTCTCAATCTATGCATTGTATGTAATGTCCATTTAATGCACCATTCCTCTGCTGTGCATCTGTTCTTCTGTGTTCTCCCTCCTTCTTCACTTGTCTATCCCACATCATAGCAACAACACAACTCTCTTCTTTCTTCTGCATTCTTATAATCTCTCTGCTCCTTGTCCATCCCCTCTACTCCTTTCTCCTGCATGCTCTACCCCCCGCCAATGTCCACCACATCGGGGTCTTCACTACCACTCTACAATACCACCATCTCACTCCTGTGCGCCACGTTGCCTCTCTCTGTTCTGCATCTCCTACTCATTTTGAGTGCTCTGCTTGATCATCATGGTAACTCTTCAGATTCTCTGGCGGTTTCCCACGCACCCATCATCACTGAGTGTTATACTGAGATTCCTCAGCTTCTCTGGCAGTTGAGACTCTTCGTCTTCTTTGTCATAGATGAGCTCATCCTCTGGCAGAAACCATCAGTTTTTTCTAGCAGTTACACTCTAAAGTGCAACAATAGCCCTCCGATCTTATTCAAATTCATCTGCACTGTTGGATTGACTTCATAGACTCTAGCATTCATTTAGCCTTTCCGCACTTCGGTATTTCAGGAACCCTGTGGTGAAAATTTCGTTACACTCCATGTCCCATTCCCCAAAACTCCGAAATGGAGCTTGTCTTTATTAGCTCCTATCATTTTGGCATTTCGCATTTCGGCCTTTCGCGATTTCGCATGTCGCGAAATCCTATTGCGAGGCACCCAGTCCATGTCACAATTTCGCCTTTCAGGATTTCGCGATTTCACAATTCTTGTGATGAGATATCTTGATGCTCCATGCCGCGATCCCCGAAACTACGAAATGGATCTTTTCAATTCGAGCTCTTCTCTACAGCTCTTCGATCTCTAGATCAACGGTCCACGATCCATGGTGATTGAACGACTATCCTTTGCCCCGAAACTTCATCCTTCAGGACTTTATGGGAGTGATGGAGTTAAAACTCCCGAAGAAAGAACTCCCGTAGTGAGGTCAATCTTGCGTCACTCAATGATGTGTCGTGACCAGAGTGGCTGTCATGTGTCACTCAGAATTGTGATTTCCAGTGGCCTGAAATGCCTAATCAACTTGACACTTGTCGTTGTCTGATCGTGCCACGTGTCATAGTCTTCCACCTGTCCTTTCTGATGTGGTTTTCCACATTCTCCTCTTGGATCTATCGGCCCATATCACTTCGCGATTTCGCATATCTCTATTTCGACATTCTTGATTTGAATGTTCTCGACACTTCCAAGTCCTGGTCTATGAAAATCTGAAATGGAGTCAGATAAGCTTTTTGGCTTTTCGTACTTTGCAAATTTAGGACTCTTGTGATGAGGAGTATCGACACTTGACTCCTCCATCTCCCGGTATCCGAAACTCCAGTATCTGAAACTGTCTCCTGCTTTCAGGATTTCAACGTTTCCCATTTCGCAATACTGGGACTCCTATGGTGAAGTGTTTCGACACTTCAACTCCCGGTAGCCAAGACTCCAAAATGGAGTTATTTCCTGGTCTGTAAAACTCTTGTTGATGTGCCTCTTTCGGGATTTCGGGACTCCGGATTTCGTAACTCCGGGACTCCTGTGTTGACGAGTCTCAACTCTTGACTTCTCAATCTCCCGGTATTCGAAACTCCGAAATGGAGTCGGATCAACGTATTCCAACATTTCTCATTTCGTCGTTTCGGCATTTTTGTCATGAGTTGCTTCCTTGACTCCTCCAATTCCTGGTATCTGAAACTACGAAATGGAGTTTAAGCTTCTGATCTTTCCATGCAATTATCCCTGTGTTGCTGATCTTCCTTGCCTGCCTATTTTCCATCACATAAACAAGCACACTCTTGCACTCTTCGGGCATTTATGCACTATCTCTTCTGAGCTTACATTGTCCCTATTTTTCCATCG
>SNQJ01S0035939.1:11591-41584 GCA_010110895.2 Picea sitchensis | reverse complement strand
CCATAAGTATGAAGTCATTTAGTTTATCTTCAATAGAGGAGTCATTGTCTTCATCATCTGAAGGATCATCATCATTGTTTACGCAAATACTTTTCTTCTTAAAGTTATTATCTTTAAATAAATTTCTGTGTTTGTACTTCTCCTCATCATCACATGTCTGATCCTTTCCTTTGTGGGGACATTTATTTGCAAAATGACCTATCCTACCATAGTTGAAACATTTGAAAGGCAACTTACCTTTGTATTTTCCTAAGCCCTTCTTCAATCTCTTCACAAATTTTGCTTCAATTTCATCGGGCTTAGAATCCTCATTCTTATCTGCTTTAAATGATGCTTCTCTGGAGGTGGGTTTATCTTTAACTATTCTCATTTCATATGCAGTCAATATTCCTAAAAGTTGATCAAACTCCAAGGTTTTTAGATTATTAAGTTATTCTATAGAAGAGACCTTTGGGTTGAACCTATCTGGGAGAGATCTCAAGATTTTCTGAACTAAAGAATGTTCCTCAATTGTTTCACCAAGTGCTTTCATTGCATTTACCATTTCTTCTACTCTCAGAAAATATTTTCCAACAGTTTCATCTTCCTTCATCTTCAGTTGTTCAAACTGTATTCTGTAGATTTGAATCTTGGCGTCCTTTACCTTCTCATTACCTTCATAACTGCTAATGAGTTTGTCCCACATTTCTTTGGCAATTCCTAGGTGCATAACTTTTACGAATTATGCTTCTGCAAGCCCACTCAAGATAGCATTCATAGCCTTAGCGTTGAAGCTAAATTCTAGCTTGTCATCCTTATTAGCTAGTACAACTGGATTTACATAACCAATATCTACCACATCCCAAACATATGCTCCTAAAGCCATTATGTAGGTTCCCATTCTCACTTTCTAGAAGACAAAGTTTGTTCCATTGAACAGAGGGGCCTTATTGGTTGAATTTCCTTCATGGCTTGACATGTTTAAGCTCTAGGATCTACCCTTAGATAAAAGGGGCCGGCTCTAATACCAATTGTTGGACAACTGAGAGGGGAGGGTGACTCAGTTGTTACCGTGCTTAAAAAATTATGCTTATTTTAAACTCTTTACAAAGCACTCAATGACAATCACAATAATGCAGGGAAATAAGTAATAGCACATTCAACATCAGTCACGCATATGAGATACACAGAGACATATATTTCTTGAGGAAACCCATATAGGGTAAAAACCTCTTCTTCTTTATATGATAAATAATCTTTACATTCTTTACATTATCATACATATGAGCACCAACTCATAATGAGGTTGCAACCTCTGTTTTGAAAGCTGCTACTTGCTGAGAGCACCAACTCTCTAGTTTCTCTAGCACCAACTAGAAGGAAGCACCAACTCCCTGGTTTTCTCTAGCACCAACTAGAAGGAAGCACCAACTCCCTAAGTGTTCTAGCACCAACTGGATGGAAGCACCAACTTTCAATCATACAGGAACCAACCTATAAAACAGAGAACAACAACTCTCCCTTGCACCACCCTGCCACCCTTGTTTCTCTTGCTACAACCAGATGGAAGCTACAACTCCCTGTGTTAAAGCACCCACTTGAACCACCGAGGACAACTGTCCTCCCTAGAACCTCCCTACCACCCTGAAATATAAATCTTTGTTACTAAAACTTATTACAATGACATAAAGTTCTTCAATGGATTACCATTCTCATCACTGTTCTGCTACACTGCGCTTCTCTATCTGCATCGGTGTCTTCTGCACACTCCTCTGCGCTTTATGTCCTTCTCAATCTATGCACTGTATGTCATGTCCATTTAATGCACCATTCCTCTGCGCTTTATGTCCTTCTCAATCTATGCACTGTATGTCATGTCCATTTAATGCACCATTCCTCTGTTGTGCATCTGTTCTGCTGCGTTCTCCCTCCTTCTTCACTTGTCTATCCCACATCACAACAATGACACATCTCTTTTCTTTCTTCTGCATTCTTATAATCTCTCTACTCCTTGTCCATCCCCTCTGCTCCTTTCTCCTACATGCTCTACCCCCCGCCAATGTCCAACACATCAGGGTCTTCACTGTCACTCCGCAATACCACCGCCTCACTCCTGTGCGCCACGTTGTCTCTCTCTATTCTGCATCTCCTGCTCATTTTGAGTGCTCTGCCTAATCATCATGGTAACTCTTCAGCTTCTTTGGAAGTTTCCCACGCATCCATCATCATTGGGTGTTATATTGAGATTCCTCAGCTTCTCTAGTAGTTGAGACTCTTCGTCTTCTCTATCATAGACGAGCTCATCCTCTGGCATAAACCATTAGTTGTTTCTAGCAGTTACACTCTAAAGTGCAACAATAGCCCTCTGATCTTATTCAAATTCATCTGCACCGTTGGATAAGCTTCATAGACTCTTGCGTTGATTTCGCCATTCCACACTTCAGCATTTCGGGATCCCTATGGTGAACATTTCGTTACACTCCATGTCCCATTCCCCGAAACTCCAAAATGGAGCTTGTCTATATTAGCTCCTATCATTTTGGCATTTCGCATTTCGGCCTTTCGCGATTTCGCATGTCGCAAAATCCTGTTGCGAGGCACCCAGTCCATGTCGCAATTTTGCCTTTCGGGATTTCACAATTCTTGTGATGAGATATCCTGATGGTCCATGTCACGATCCCCGAAACTCCGTAATGGAGCTTTCCGATTCGAGATCTTCTCTATAGATCTTCGATCTCCAGATCAATGGTCCATGATCCATGGTGATCGGACGACTATCCTCTGCCCCAGAACTTCATCCTTCGGAACTTTGGGGGAGTGATGGAGTTAAAACTCCTGAAGCAAGAAGTCCTGGAGTGAGGTCAGTCTTGCATCACTCGATGATGTGTTGTGACCGAAGTGGCTGCCACATGTCACTCAGAATTGTGATTTCCAGTGGCCTAAAATGCCTAATCAACTCGACACTTGTCGTTGTCTGATCGTGCCACGTGTCATAGTCTTCCACCTGTCCTTTCTAATGTGGTCTGCTAGATTCTCCTCCTGGATCTATCGGTCCATATCGCTTCGTGATTTCACATATCGCGATTTTGACATTCTTGATATGAATGTTCTCGACACTTCTAAGTCCCGGTCTGTGAAACTCTGAAATGGAGTCAGATCATCTTTTCGGCTTTTCGCACTTCGCAAGTTCGGGACTCATGTGATGAAGAGTATCGACACTTGACTCCTCCATCTCTCGGTATCCGAAACTCTGGTATCTGAAACTGTCTCCTTCTTTCGAGATTTCGACATTTTCCATTTCGCGATACCGGGACTCTTGTGGTGAAGTGTTTCGACACTTCAACTCTCGGTAGCCGAGACTCCGAAATGGAGTTATTTCCTGGTCTGTAAAACTCTTGTTGATGTTCCTCTTTCAGGATTTCGGGATTCCGAATTTCGCAACTCCAGGACTACTGTGTTGACGAGTCTCAACTCTGGACTTCTAAATCTCTCGGTATCCGAAACTCTGAAATGGAGTCAGATCAACGTATTCCGGCATTTCGCATTTCGCCGTTTCGACGTTCTTGTTGTGAGTTTCTTCCTTGACTCCTCCAATGCCCAGTATCTGAAACTTCAAAATGGAGTTTACGCTTATGATCTTTCCATGCAATTATCCCTGAGTTGCTGATCTTCCTTGCCTCCTTGTTTTCCATCACATAAACAAGCACACTCTTGCACTCTTCGTGCACCTCTGCACTATCTCTTCTGAGCTTATGTTGTCCCTGTTTTTCCATCGCTACATACTCTGATCTTTCCATCAATGACAAGCACATCTGCCTGAAAACATGCCAACAAAAAAGTCTGCCAAACACAAGAAAACACAAAACTAGCGGAGCTTCGCCATTGTACACTAGATATAACCAGACCTCAAAATGGGGAACAAGAAAGTTGTCGATTACTATTTTACCATTAAGCAAGATCACTATGGACATTTTCTTCTGATAGTGCCATGGTCTATCACTACTAGTTTTAACAATGCCAAATTTCAAATATTATTGGAAATGCCTGGTGGTTCTGCCCAGAGGAGAAAGCTATTTCGACAATTCAAAAGATGGGCCTGAGTTATTTACAATCAGATACTTTTTATGGGATTTTCTCTCATGCTTCCCATTTCTGGACTGAACAATCATTGCATGTGTACATTACCCACAACCACACCTATCTGTATGAATTCCAATGCCCAACCTCCAAAATCTCTATAGCGAGATATGAAAATCTCAAGCTCATGTTTCAATCCATGCTGAGTCCTTTTTTTTTCAATTAGGGAATCGAGAAAATGCAGATACCATACCATAAATGTATAGTTGGAGACCATTTTTTTTTATTCGGGTACCCCCAAAAAATGTAGAAATCCTTGCATGGCTATATAGTAGGAAAACAATTGTCCAATTTGGGCACCCAAAAACGTACAGACTCCTCCATCAAAGCCACAACCAACCACCATTTGTTTTTTTTAATTTGCACACCGCAACAAATATGCAAAATTCTTACTGGGAGATGAAAAAAAAACATCAAAATAACAACATCGATTGAATTTGTAATTAGATTCTCCGTCTTCTTTCAAGTGTGCAAGAAGAGACAAAATCTCTGGAAAGATAATTTAACAGTTGTAGATGTAAACTCCGAAGAACTCGACTTCGACGAACATTCATCTGAGTGTTGAAGAAAAATTACAGACACACATGAGATATTTTCATTTCCTGCCAAAGCTTGATATGATTTTTTTTTCCTTTCAGCCGATATGCAATATTGCATTGTCCTCATTTAAGGTAAAATTTCTATGTATCCGAAAGTCACGCAACATGTAGACATTGTTTGCCTTTTTATGTAGGTATGCTTCATATGACAATTCTGCTAACCCAGGAAGCACATCCTGTAACAAAGGCTGTCTAATTTTATAATGCACGGTTGTGTTGCCCACGGTTCAAATGGCATCATTGAGGCAATGTCTATATATGTATGGATATTTTTTACTGCATCACAGACAATCAATTGTATCATCAGTTATGAAAGCTGAAGCAGAAGCAGGAGAGTTGAATTTCACACATATAGGCTCGAAGGGGGTCGAGTATGCATTCGCTGCAACCAAAACACCCTCAACCTGTAAACGTGAGCATAACATTTAATATATTGAACAATATAATATACAACTACACCAAAGAAAGAATAATAATAATAATAAAAACTGCAGAAGTTTGGTGAAGGATATTTGTATGAGCAAAGTGAGGATGAATTTGTAGATGTATACGCACAACAATTGTAGAGATGGTTAGTTTTTTGAGATCCTATACTATGTCTACTCGCAATTCTGTTACAAATTTTGCTTGGGTTGTGCGAAAGATCCTTTCTTTAACATCTCTTTTCTTTGCTGTAATTTTTAAGAGAATAAGTGGAAATTTCCCTTTATGCAATTGTTGTTCCATTGACGAAAACAAATTTTAATAGGTATCGAAAAATTGCAGCTGCAACATGGAATAGTGAAATATTTGTGTAACTTAACCGAGATACATGGACATGCAAAAGTAAAGGAAAAAACTGGATATGGAGAATGGTACCATTGCCTTGTCATTGTCCGACTCTCCATATTTTATATGGAGAATGTGTTGCGATCCAAGTTTTATAGTGAGTTGGACAACTGCACCAATGGTTCTGATTGGGTAAATGTCATTTCTCTGTGCAAGTTGGTTGATAGTTGCGTCTGGGACGAAACGATATTCTGAACAAATAGCAGGAATTTTTTCCACAATACTTGTTTCGTTGAGCGATATAATCCAATCACAATGACCATAGTCATATAATGTTTTGGGAAATATATTAAAATTTGTAATGGATATCCCATTACCTGGAAATATATTTTCTGCATGTTTCTGGACAAGTTGTGTGGGAATAGTCAGTGTGACTATCATCAGGGCCTCCTTATCTGTCATGTGAGAAAGCATAATGGATCTAGTTTTTTTTGCCTTGTCCAAGTAGGTGTTATAGATGACCATTATGTCCCCGATGAACACTTGTCCAGTTCGGTGGCTATTCAAGCCCTTTATTGATAGTATTTTGGGTGTTACAAGTTTAGACCTGGTGACATTTTTTGAACAGGAAAAGTAATGTGAATGGTAGTGTGCATTAATTTTTTTTTTCCTAGAATAAATGTACAAGTAAACGCACAACTTGGATGAACTATGGATCCAGATTTTTGCAACCATACCTCTTAGTCCGTGGAACCTGCGCTATGTTTGGCGTCTTGCTTGCACTTGTTGATACTTCTTGTGAACTACAAAGTATGTGTTGCAGATGACATCAACATATTCACCATGCCATAGATGAATAAATAACTGAGGATATTTTTTTGGTAAACATATGGGGAACTGAATGTATGCATCTTTACCTATTGCCTTGTCGGTCTACTAATGTTTTGGATGATTGATTGTTGATGGCCATGTCACTAGTCCAAATTTTTATGATGCAAGCATGTGTATATGAACATTAGAAAGACTAAACAAGCATATGCATTGTATACTGTCCATAATTGTTCTTAATGTCACATATAGGGTCCAAGGAGATGGAATACGAAATAGGGTGTGAAGGGATACTCAGGAAACACGAGGACCCAAGGGTCAAATTGTATGCCTCATATTTTTTGACTAGAAAAAATGTGTAACAATAAATAGGGTGTGATGGAGGTGTACGACGACAAATATGTATATTGTGGAACCCCTAAAGCCAGAGGTGCAATCTTGAACCCACCAACACGACACCTGCAATCGACAAAGTGGGTAAGTATGGAATAAGGTAGAAGCATGACCATAAATGTGAACAAGTGAGTCCGCCAAGCCGCGCACCAAGGCATTTTCAGAAAGACGACTAAGCAAAGCAATCATAAAGAAAAAGGGATAATAGAAAATGGAAAAATTAGAAATGGGGAGGGAAGAAAGGCCCATTGTTGCCAAATCATCGTTTTCTAATCCAATATTATATGCCCCCCACCCGTTTTGTATGTTTAATTTACTAGCACAATTGGTATACCTTTTCGAAGATTGTACCACAGACCCCTCTACTGTCGCATATAAGAATTCATCTTCCTGTCCAACCAATATGTTTCTTTCAAGGTAGCAACGCCAAACATACAGTGGACATGAAGGAAAGTTAGTATGCAGAAAGACATGTAAACAAAAGAAATAAAGTTCTATTTATTTCAATGTAGCAACAAAGAGAATACGATTCACATGAGAATAAGCAGAAAGATACGTAGTATATACACAGAGTAAAAAATGTGCAAAGAAGTAGAACAAATACACAGACAATAAATGAAATACTAAACAATGGAATATGAAATAAGAGTACAGGTACACACCTCTGTAAGTCCTCCTCTACATTCATGCCAAAGAGTCGATCGTCCTCTCCAGCCACTTTGTTTGTTTAAATGTAGCAATGCAGGAAAAATACAATGGACATGAAGGAACTTAGTATGAAGGAAGACATGTAATGAAGATAAGTAATTATGTAGGAAGGTACACAATATCTACATACAATAAAATATGTGAACACATATACAGACAATAAATGAAATACAAAACAACAGAATATGAAATAAGAATACAAGCATGTACCTTTGTATCTCCTCTTCCAGCACTGCAGTTAAGACTCCTTCATTTTCTCCAGCTATTTTGTTTGTTTGAATGTGGGAACACACAAAATACAATGAACATGAATGGAAGTTGGTATGCAGCAGAGAACAAGTAACATGTACATACAGTAAATGAGAATCAACGAATAGAATAAAAGATAGTTAGAAACATGAATATTTGCTTTTCTCCATCCATGGTTGTAAATATATAAAGCTTTCCCTTGCCCAAAATGTATTACAAGCCACAAAATATTAAGAAATTGCATGGCCATAGATAAATGCTTTTGGTTTTCTGTGGCAAAGTATCCAGATATGCTTCCAGACATGGAAATATAATTTTGCAGTATCTTTGGTGTACATATCATATCTCAAGTACAAGAMAAATTGYATCGTGGTCACACCAGTCTATGTAGAGGATAAAGAAGTTGTATTGTGATATGGGCACATTTCACCATATATGGTTAATAAGTGCATTTTGCACATGTTTTATTTTAACAAAAAGACAACGGATATTGCAATTTCACATGTAGTTGTCCAATTATTTCAACTATTTTGTATCATGTCAAAACTGAAGTATCAAAAAAACTTTACAGCAGAACAAGAGGGCACGAAACAGGCACCAGATCTCAACTTCGCCAGACACGATAAACAACACAACCGCAGGTCCACTCGCAGGTGTAGGACCCAAAGACCGCAAAGGGATTAAAAAAAAAAAAAAACACCAACTGTCGCCACAGGACCCCAACCCTACAAAGCCAAAGTAAATTACAAAAGAAAACATCAAGCACCAAACCAGCGAGAAAGCACCAATATGCCGAACTGCAGCCCCAGGGCCCCAAACTCGCAAACTTAAGCCAAACAACAACAACAAACAACCGACGAACCAGCCAACAAGCAACAACCACCGAACCAGTAAACAACATATGTATCTCCAACGATTACCAAACTGCAACAGAAGCATAAAAGGAACCAAAAAACATATGACGAGCATGCTAGTAGAAATAAGCAAACATTCTTACTTGCAAACTGCAGACACTAAACAAAAAAGAAGGAATAGAAAATGAAGCTATGGCATCGAAACTTACTCTGAAATGATGAACGACAAAAGCACAGGCCAAATTGTGGGTGCAACACCTGGACCCCGCAAAGTAAAAAAAAGAAAAACAAGATCCAATTGCGAATGAAAGACCCCAGCCTTGCAAAGTTGAACCAAACAACAACAAGTAGCAACCGACGAACCAACGAAGAAGAAGCACCCACCGAACCAGTAAAAAATGTATGTAGCTTCAACGATGACAAAATTGTATTCCAAGCCTAGAAGAAGTATGAAACATACAATGCCTATTCAATTGGTGATGGACAACAATATTGTCCAAATTCACTGCAACATTGTATGGAAAATTTCGAGGAAAAATGTACTCTGAGAATCCTATTTAGGTAAACATTTAAGGTTGTCAGATTGTCTAAAGGCCTCATGGTATGAATAAATTTAAGCTGTCGGGCCTATTCAAGAACCTTAAAAAAAGTGTCAATGATCTAGACCTTCGGTATGCAAACATTTCAATACAAATACAGTAATAAATAATAATAGGAAAAATACACTAATAAAAAAAACAACGGCCATGCTCAGAACTTTCGGTTTGTAAACATTTCAGTAAAAATGTAATAAAAATTAAAAAGGAGTGTCTAAGCTCAAAACTTTGGATATCTACACATTTACAACATTGGGAACAATGAAGCTGACAATAAGACCTCGAGTATATTCTCCAATGAGATGATGACATATGAATTTTTATTTTTTATATACAAAATAAAGTTTTTACTTCTATAGTACAAACAATACAGATGATGTGAAAATTTATCGTCAAAGGACATATTAATATGAATTCAACGAATTATCTATCACTATAGTCTCTTTGCGCCTTCGACATGGACTAATAAGGCTTAAAGTGACCGAATTCCTCTCATGGGTTTGAGAAAGATGGTAAAATTTATTTATGATTTTGGATGATATTGAGTAGTTAGGATTGTAAAGTTAGTGTTAGGTTGTCAGTCGTAGGATAATTGTGTTAGTAATCACTATACATGTATTCACTTGTTTTATTTTAGTATTATTATGGGGTTGTTTTTACAAATCTCATTTTTTTTTCAATTTAGTTTATAAGCATTACAAACATAACACATATCATTGAATTATATGCATCTTACTATAATAATGTGGTAGGAAAAGAATAATGCTAGGAAGTGGAATTATGAAAACACTTTGGAGATAGTATTAAGAAGACAAGCAAAAGAGTCTGGAGAACCAAAGAATGTAAGTAACAACATGTGGGTGGGTGAGGACCCATGGTGTAATGGAATGAACTTTTCAAATATGCTTTTTCTTTTTCATTAATTGCAAAATCTTTGAAACATGTTGAAAGAGAATGTTAAGTGGACTTTTCCTACAATGATTTGAAAAAAGTGAGGAAAAATATTGTTGAAAGTGATACTCCATGTTGATGATATTTAACGCCATGTGATCATGTTTTTCATTGTCTTATTTATGTGAAATCCCCTTACCAAAAACATTTTCTTATTGTTTGACTCCCTGATAGTAGTACATGTCACTCTTCAAGAGGCAAGAGAATGAGGGATAGATAGGAGATTTAGAGACCATTCATGATTTAGTTCCAAAGCATTATCATGGTTCAAGCTTGCACACCTATTTCAAAACCATTATAGCAGGTCATATACCACTCTAGTTTGTTTTCTTTCATCATTGATATTAAAGGAAAAAATTAGTTTAATCATAATTCAAGATTTGACCCTTAATTAGAAAGTGTTATGATTGGTCCCATATTTTTTCTTTAGTTCTAAGCCCAACATGCTCTAAATTGAGGCTTCAATGATGCTCTAAATTGAGGCTTCAATGATGGTCAAGAATAAAATTACATCATAAGAATGAAAAAAATGTTGCATCTTTGTTCTAATTTTGTGTAGTAACAACATTTCAACATGAAACCTTAAGAAATCATAAGCAATTGACATTGAAAGAGAATGACAAATCATTCAGTTTATAATTTTGAGAACTTGGTTGAGCTTATTTCTATTATTATGATAAATAGATTTGGTACAATATCATGAAATTAGATTTTAAAATTGAACAAACCATCAACACATACTAAGAAGTTTTGTTTAAAGCTATTAGTGTTCTTAATTGAGTTTTTTTTTTTACATATTTTAGGAGTAAAAGAGATCCGTAGATATTTTTTTTGTTGAAGTGTACCTTCTTTGTTTTTACATAGAAACTTCATTCTAGTAAAATTAAAGTTTTTTTTATCACCATCAAAGGTTTTTATGTAAACTCTATACTTATTGCACAAAGTTTTTCCTTTTAGAAACAATTCTATTTATGAATTGTTTCTAAACTAAGCCATCATTGTATGGTAATTTTAAGTAGCAATACAAAATGTTAGTATTTTGACAAAGTTTATGGGAATTTTTATTTTGGGATTTTTTTTAACATGATAGTATGGTCAAGTCAATGCTTTGTGGTGTAGCTTTTATGGGAAAGCACTTTTAATATTTTTATTGGTAGCCAGTTTTTCTTTCATCCCTTTTTAATCTTATTAGAGAGTGAGAGGAGGGATTTGATTCCTTGAAAACAATTCAAGACACTAGTGTGGGAAAGACCTATTTTTATTTTGGGATTTTTTTTTTAACATGATAGTATTTTCAAGTCAATGTTTTGTGGTGTAGATTTTTGTGTATCTTAAGTTTCTTAATTATATTATTTTCATTGTAAAGTGATTGAAAAAAAAAGAAGGAAGATTTGTGTTTACCATGAATCTCTTACCTAAGTTATTGTTATGGTAGAGTGATGAGAGAAAGGGAAAATTATATTTTTATCCATAAATGGATTGATTATTGTGGGAGGATTTTATTTATTGATTCATGCAATCTTATTAGAAAATTTTAGCATTTTCACATGAATAAGTTCTAAAACCATCTAGACCACTAAACCCCCCAAAATAAGTCCAACTTATTATGTCTTCAACAAAATAGCACAACCACTTTGGCATACCTCCTCCACTAGCTTCAATGCTCAAGCTTGTTAAAATATGATGATATGAGTCAATGTGTCACATTATTATCACTTTGTTGATACAAAGACTAAATTTCAAGTTTCTATAATTGCAACGTGTTCTTGTAGTAATTTTATCAAATCTGTAAATTTTTATGATTATGTTTCTACATTTTCTTTTCATCAATTATGTGGCACCGACCCTATAAATTTAGGAGTTTTACAAATGGTCCCATAAACTCATTATCTCAACCCTTTTTCTCAAACATGGTGTAATACGATTGGAAGTGGATTTCTACTCATGTGGGACTTCCATTTTTTATATGCAATATTTAGTTCTTGGATCCTATAATAGAATTTGTTTTGAACTTATTTCTATTAGGGTATGCTTGATTGTGAGCATCATTGTTTTCCTTTAGGAACACTATATATAGACATTCATGGTTGTTGATATTGGAGTGAGGTGTAGTGTCTCATGGAAACAAAACTTTGAGCCTTGGCTTGGCTGATTTTGTTGTACTTTATCAAAATATGATCAACTTCTCTTATGTTTATGGTTCTAGTGGAAATGGATTAAACAACATTGTATATGGAAGTTGTTAATACATAATAATTTTAGGACAAATCATGGATCCCAATGGAATTTATATTTAGTTCCATTCTGCAGGACATGGAAAATTTACAAGGAGGTTTCACACATGTTTTTGAATCTACATTTGAGAGTCCAAAAGGTTGAGATTCCCATCTTTCCCACCCTATACATGTAGAATATGAGCATGAGCTACTATGAGCACTTGAAAATGTCATTATTATTGATTATAAGCCATCATGTATCCTCTAAAAGAGGTTGGAGTTTTAAGAAGTTGAACAGAAGAACAACAATTAAATGGAAATAAATTTGAGATATTTGACTTCTGTATACTTGGTTTGTATTCAAAATAAATAAACAAATCACTATATCGAATGTTGGCATGGATGGTTTGTGGTAAGATGCCTTGCTCACTGTATTTCTTAGAGCTTATGCTATCTCTGTGTACTGAAAATTATCCTGCCATTTTAAGTGCTCCATAAAATATGCATATCAATTTAGCATATAACTTTATAAACATATAAGCTCCCTATCTGAAGACAATGGATATTAGAGACACTAGACATTATTGAGGCTAATGTGATTGGAAATGGAAATATTAATAAACCATTGTAAATATTAATAAATCATTGTATCCATGCTCTAATTCCTAGTCTATTGATACACTTATGTGTCTGCCTCAATGTCATGTTGTTGTTGATAGTGGTACACCATTGTTATTATTAGATGACAATCGACACTAGTGCCACATGCTAACTACAATAACCAATGTTTTACATGCTTATTGGGATCAATATATCTTTGACAATGTGTTGGTTTGTGTCCATTATTATTTCTAGTCCTTATTAGATGATACTAATCTAGTCATCGCAAATGAATTTTGTAGTAGTTTGAACTGATGAACAACGTACCAAACAAATGCATGGAAATGGAAATATTCTGACATGTTATATTTAAAGGAACCAACAAAACATCTTTATGGATTTTGTTAATTGTTGGGTTGCCTACCATAAGAGGTTGAGGATCAAAGAAGCCATGATGGAAGACTCTGCCCCTTCCTCTATGTCTCCTGGGCGCGTGAGCATGCCTACCTCTTTCCCCAAGCAACAACTGGCCTACCATCTCTAAAATTTAGAAGAAGAAAATCCATAAATTCATAAAAATTTTGTGAATCAACATAAAATAAATAGAACTAAGAAAACCTCTCGTTCTTACTATGACCTCTTCAAGAAAACCTATCACTTGAATGATTCATCTACAACAAGAAAAATAAGATGGTTAGATATCACTCGGTAGAATCAACAAAGTTTGTATCTAAGCTTCTTCCATCAACAAACAACAAGAAATGTAACATCAATGAATTGCTTCTATTACATAGAAATTAGAAGTGCTTATCCCACTCAAACCAATATTAGATCAAAACACTTTATCCTTCTCACCTAGAATTCAAGATGATCAGACTTTGATACCAAATGAAAGGAAGAAGAAGTGCAAATACGCTTCACTTAATCTCATCTTGCATAGAAAAGTTACTCGTGAAAGTTCATGTTTGGCACATTACTATAAAGCTGGTAGAACGCAAATATAATGTTATTCGCTTGCTCTCATCAATGGGTCTGTTTGTATTTTCACATGTATGATGAATATAAAATCAAAATGCAATTACAAAATACACTTGTTTTGACTTAATTTGAGGGCACATAAGTTGGTTTGAGAAAATTCAATGTCTCATCGTTAAAATATACGATAACGATCATCTGGTCGAAAATATCTTTCAAATATTTGAATACATAATCATATTCGCTCATCACTTCTCTATTTTTGGCTCCTTCGAAAACAGGCATTCCAATCGTGGAGGAGTTTCGCATCACAAGAATTACGGAGTTCGTCGTATTAAAATTAAAAGTTACGTAGAAATATAAACTTCAACCACCAATTATATATATAAAAACCATCTCATAATTACATAATTACCAATTATATTAAATAGAGAAAATTAGGATTAGATGGGGGTAATAACTATTTTTAAATAACAAATTAAGGTCGTGAAAAATTTAATAATTACATGAAATTTAAATAATAATAATAATTTATTAAAAGAAAAATAATATCTTAAAAGATTTGAGTTTAGGAAAGTAATTGTAATTTTTTTTTTGTGACCGATTCCATAAATAGAGTGAAAATCAAACTTGAGACTTTTTTTTTTATATTTTTTTCCATTTTCACAATACTTGCTAATCAATCTACACCCTTATAGACTTAATTTCTTATCTAAAAAGAATTATTTTTTTCTTTAGAAAAAAAAAGTTTAATTCTGGAGTAATAATTAATATGGAACAAAGAATAATTCAAAAAGTTTAAATAATTTAAATCCAACGTAATACTTATAATTTATTATGCAAGGAAGCATGTGATGAATTTTTTTTTTAGTGATTACAACTTTTTTTTTAATGAATAATTTATTATGAGGAAAATAATATTTCAAAGATTTGAACCTAAGTTAATAATTATAATTTATTATGAAAAGAATAATTTTCTATGTAATTTGAGTTTTGGAAAATAATTATAATTTATTATAATTTTTTTTTTTTTAATTTTTAAATCTAGAGAATATTTCGAAAAGTTTAAAGGCATAGTAATAATTATAATTTATTATGCAAGGAAGAATGCCATGAAAATTTTAATATTTCGAAAAGTTTAAATGCATAGTAATAATTATAATTTATTATGCAAGGAAGAATGCCATGAAAATTTTAGTGATTACAATTTTTTTAAAATATTTAAAGGATTTGAACTTAAGTTAATAATTATAAATTATTATGAAAAACATAATTTCTGATGTAATTTGAATTTATGTTAATAATTTTTTATGTAAACAAAAATATTGAATTTATGTTAATAATTTTCTATGTAAACAAAAATATTTCATGTGGTTTGAGAGTGAGTTATTTGAATTATATTCAACTTAATAACTTCATAATTATTAATGATATTTAATAAACAAAATTAGAATTACATTAAATGAAAACCATATTTTAAATAACCAATCAAAGTGGTGAATGATTTAATGGTTATAAGAACTTTTGACAATAATTATAATTTATTGTGGGAAGAAGAATATCTAGGATCATTGAACTTAAGTTAATATTCATAATTTATTCTTACTCTTGAAAGAAGAATATCTCATGTGGTTTGAACTTAAGTTAATATTTATAATTTGAAGAATATCTCATGTGGTTTGAACTTAGGTTATTTGAATAATTTTCAACTTAATCACCTCATAACTATTAATGATATTTAATAAAGAAAATTAAATATCATAAAAAAAAATACAACCATACAATGTATCATACTTTAAAGAAAAACTATATCCTAAGATACAAATCAAGGTGATAAATATAATAAAATAAGAGCTTATTAAATTATTTGAACTTCAATCTCTTGTTCCAAATGTTTAACCCCTTCTCACTAGACAACATGCCACTCCCCATCTTATTAAATTGTGAGTGCATAGAAGTGAGTTTGATTGCCTAGTTAGTTGGTTAACCCAAGACAACCCAACTTAGTTAGTTTCAAACTCCGAAGATGGGTTGGGTTAACATGCACACTTTTATAGCATGCCTTAGCTGATTAAGGTTGTCAATGGTATACTATAACCAAAGAATACCAAGATATATGAAAATATCTTAGTACATACATAACAGTCAAAATACCACTAAACTATAAAGAATACCAATGTTGATGGTAGTACTGTAACCAACTTATTTTGAGATATGGAAACATCTTAGTGCATACATAACAACCAAAACACCACTAAACTATAAAGAATATAAAGACAAACCTTTCACAGACCTACACACTAAGTTAGTTAATAACATAAACAACTATGCTAGCTCCAAAATGTAGGAACATGATCCAATGAAAAAAAAACACATAACATTAACTATAAAGGAGATGGAAGATATTATTGCAGTGTAGCTAAATTACATGTGATACAAGTGCTCTCATCTAATTTCCTTTTTCCTTGCAATTGTAGTTTATTTATACATAAAATTGCAGTCTCAGACAACAACTGAGAGCATTGGTGTTGGAATGTATCCTTCGCTATTCAAAGTCGATCCCCTTGATCCCCGTTACACAAGTCAGTTCATTTAGAACCATGTATTTCGAAGGTTCGTGGGTGTTACCCTCACCATGTGAATCAATGAAAGGTCGTGTGCATGCCAGGATGGCCATGCCACTATCACTACTTTTTGTGAACTGAAATACGACAACGGTACACCGGTTTGTCGACGCAATTCCATCATCCCTCCGAAGAAATGTGGTTACCGGTTTTGTCGATGTATATTGGTCGAATATCCGACAAGCATATGGTCGTTGGATCTCCGATGAACCTACACATTGGAATTTCGACATAACCAAACGTCGAATATCCAACAAAGAAACAAGATATCCGATGTAGGTTTGTCAGAATGTGCATCGGATATCGGAGGAACATTTACATCGAATATCTGACAACCAAACAGTATATCCGATGGAGGTGCCATACCTCCAAAAGATATACCTGTCGAGCAGTTTGTCGGATATTCGACGAATATGTACGTCGATTATATGACAACCAAACAATATAAACGACAGAGGTGCCATACCTCGGACGGATATATTTGTCGGATGGTTCGTCAGATATCCAACGAATATGTACGTTGAATATGCGACAACCAAATAGTATATCTGACAGAGGTGCCATACCTCCGACAAATATATCTGTCGAACGGTTCGTCAGATATCCGACGAACCTCTGTATATTTAAAAAACAATAATGAAATTCTCATTAGTGCTCTTTCCATCCAAATCAAATTGATGATTTTTTTACATTGTTTATGATAAATACTTGCTCCAAAACAAAGGAGATGGAAAAGAATTTGAAAAGAGGAATTGAATAGCTCAAAGAAGGAACTGTCAATCTTAATGTGGAAATAGGAAACTTAGATGAAAAAATGGCTCATATCACATAGATGGTGTACAACTAGAAAACCATCATCACAAAATTGCAAAGTAGTATCTCTCATAGAAGTCTATTGAGCCATTCCGATCAAAATTCTAATAGTACTTTTCCTTATTGGATTTTGGATCCTCTCTCAAAGCATAGACTATGGTGAAAATGTTGCACTATGATGGTCAAATGAATGTTCTCTTTGACTCAATGAGTGGTTGAGTCTGTGCAATTCGTATTATGAGGCATAACAATAAATAGATGAAGAAAAATATACCTTCACAAAGTTGTAAATGCACTGAGAATACTTGTACATTGGGATGACTTATGCGAAAACATGTGAACCCTTAGTGTTTATTTCCTTTTTGCAATGGTTGATTCCATATAGAATCCAAAGGAATTGTAGAAGAAAGAAATAAATGTGATCATTCAAAACAAACTGCATTGTATGCTTTTACTAGACATGAATAAAGGTGTAGTTGAAAGAGGGAACCACAAAAAAACAATCATTTATTGACAAGAAAACAAAGTCAATAAGAAAGCTAGGATTAGATTTCAAATGGCTAATGAAAGCTAAGACACATAACTATAAAATCAAGTTCAATGTAAAATGATACAAGCACACCATGTTCACAAAAAAAAGTGTTTATATACAAGGCAAGATGCAAAAAGACACATTTAATCCACCAATCAAATCATATGAATTAATGTATAATAGCAGACAATATTCCTTTCCATCTAGTTTACACACAAGTATATTTATTTCAAATTAAAAGAAATGGTATAAAATGGTGTAATGCCAATCATCTAAAAAACAACCCACCATCAAAACACAAGACACATAATGCATCAATCCATAACCTATTCCAACAAACTAATATAGTCAATGCTATACAATAACTGATAATGCAATTGCCTCTACATAGGACATGATCATCTAGTTGTAGAAATAATAAGAATCTAGTCAATAAATATGAATATGGATAGAAAACCCAATAAACAACTATAAAAGACCAGAAACGACAGTTGTGATAAACACAGTATACCTGGTCCTCCATCATGTAACCTGAAATAGATCCAATTGATTAACAGAACGTGTTCATGTTATTCCATGTCCAATCTTTTCCATTAAGTTGTTCCATGTCCAATCTTCACCATTAAGTTGTCCAATCTTCATGAAGATTCATGTGTTGCCCATGTTTTCTAGTCTTGCCTTGGTTGCTTTTTGTAGGCTCCTA
This sequence comes from Picea sitchensis, assembly GCA_010110895.2. Lineage (NCBI taxonomy): Eukaryota > Viridiplantae > Streptophyta > Pinopsida > Pinales > Pinaceae > Picea > Picea sitchensis. The sequence goes on along the minus strand of SNQJ01S0035939.1, from coordinate 23,059 downwards.
GACACATAAAAAACAACCAAGGCAAGAATAGAAAAATATGGGCAACACATACCTTGTCGAAAATGTGTTGTGGGTCGTGGAGGTGACCACCCTTCAGACCTACATTTGTCAAATAGTACAATAATAGGTTAAATTACTTAATAATAACAAAACATCAATGATCTTCTATTTGACAAAGAAAATTAAACGTTATATAACTGAATAATAATTATAGATGTACGATGATCTACAAATACTAAAAGGGAATACCTCATATATGAAAGAGTTCCTCTTGGTTTCGAGAATAGTTTAATCTCTACTAAAACCTCACACATTCACCACTCATTCATAGCATTGATGCACATAACAATGTTGGGTATGCATGCAACCACTCTAACCATTTATGGAAATCAATAAATATACACCAACAAAGAATCTGAAAGTGTAATAGAATGGACAAGTAATTTATACTTCCTAAGCATGAAATGTCCATTTCCCATTAAATACCAAATGTTGAGCACCCACAATATTCACAATCAATTCTAGGCATACATTCATTTGGAAATCAAAGAGTAAAAATCTATGTAAGGGTCTCAATAACTAGTAGGCAATCACTACCTCCTTCAAGTCTATTTCTCAGTCAAGAGAACTATCCAACCATAAAAAAAACATGCATAGTTCTGAACTCTAAATTACACATTTCCTCCATTCACTAAGCCATACAAACTATTAGTCAAGGCTTCAAATTATGGGTAACCTAAATCTTTGACAAAGTAGCCCATGCATGCAAACATAATAACCTCATCGTGGCATGCATCCAATGCTATCGAGAGCATAGTTCTTCCATGATTTTTTAAGTGAAACACAACCTATCATATCCATAAACCAAACTACTCATAGTTGAATCAAAGGAAATAACCCATACCATGACTTCATGCCCAAAAAACCACAAAATTGATTAGGAGCAATAAGCTACCAACATAGTTTTCCATGGATAAATTGGTGTTTGCAAAGGTTGGGAAAGGACACGCAAAGAGAAAGAATGATTTACAGAAGGGGGATTTAAATGTAAGAAAACCCCTAGGAAACCCTAGAAAAAAGATGGTCCAAAAATCCCTCGTTCCACAATCACAAAGAATCCTTAAGTGATGCCACTAGCCAATTTTGTTTTGGATCATATACTAAATAGAGTAAGTGAGATTGACACCCGCTTTGATACCATGTTGAGATTCACAAAAATAGTGAGAGAATCAAATGGAACCAAGACAAACCCAAACTTTGCAAATTAAGAGAAGAACAAACCAGCTATAGGTCAACACAACACTTGAAGATAAATAATCCAAGAGGAGTGCAACACTTGAAGAGAAATCAGAAAAGAGGAGTGAGACCGTAAAGAGAGAGTGAAACCAAAGAAAAAGTGCATTAGAGAGAGAAACAAACCCAAGCACAAGAGATGGTAACACTGATAGGTTCACTTAGGCAAATCACTTTATTAAAAAAGAAAAAAAATACCTTGATTACCAATTATAAATTAGAGTTAGGTATATACACAACACAACTCAAGAGGTAGGGTGCTTTCCCCAACATGGGTTATAACATGTACAAGGCATTCCTTATCCAAACCTATAAATATAATAATGAATACAATATAAGGTCAGTCATGGACAAAAGGGAATCTTACACCATTTTCAACATAGATATCTTAATGGGATAAGGTTTTAGCTACAAGATGAGCTAGCCTTGGTAAAGTTATATTCAAAAAATTGATCATACCAATTATTTAAGGTTGAGGATAAATTATCTTTCGATGTAAGAGGAAAATAATGAGAAGAAGGTGAAACAGCACTATATTTAGAGATAAGGGAAGTTCCTCGATATCTATCAAGAGTGACGAGATTGAGGAGGAAGAGGATGCTTCAAAGGTAGAGGAAGAAGATGAATTTGGCTGCAAGAATCCATTAATATTCTTCATATGTAATGAATATCATGAAGCACAAGATTTCCCTCGAACCATAAAGTTGCAATTAGCGAAATGGTATCCCAAGAAGAGATTCAAACACAAGAAATTGAAGAAAAACTCAGAGAAAACATAATGCAGCAAAAAACGATAATATTGGGAAACAACGAGACCCTAAAATCTCATTGGAGAAGGAGTGTCTTCCAATATGCAAGGGTAAATACAAAGTGTGTAAGGTGATCATAAATGGAGGTTCTAACAACAATTTGGTAAGTACAAAAATGGTACAAAAATCACATCTTTCTTGTATTCCAAAATCAAACCCTTACAATATTTCATGGTTGAAAATGTATCATAGTGTGCTTGTGGATAAGTCCTCATGGTTTAGTTGTTAGAATTAATGATTAATTTAGAGATTGGTTTGAAGATTTGTAGGAGGATGTTGAGATATTCTCTCAACCTATCCCTCCAAGAGTGGAGTTAGTTGGATCTGAATCCAGCTTTATATATGTGTATTGTGTTGTGTCTATTAAGCAATAATACAATCTGTGTTTGTGTGTAATCTGCTGCTCTCTTGAATTCTGTCATGGTATCAGAGCCTGGTCTGGMTTGATTCCCTCACGGGAAGGCCAGGGGAATGTGAGAGYTGTAATCGCTTATATTCTCTGTACATATGTAGGAGAGTAGATATATATTGTTGTTTGAATTTTTGTTTGTAAGTTTTCTGTGTGTGTTTGTTAATTTATCTTGTGTGCAAGTAAATCTATTGAGATATCATGTTGTTGGATATTTCCATTGCTGCAYGAAAAAARAAGAAGGAAGGACTGAATTGGATTGGCTTCAGCGTGGAGAATACAAGAGCCGCCTGATTTGCAATGGATCTTCGCTGGAATTCGGGGATCGCCTTCCCTGTTCATATCCATTGCTGAAGGAGGAACCGACTGAAAAATTGATTCTTGTTGACTGCTGAGGAATCCGCGTGAAGGATCTGCTGCTGAACATTTAATTGAAAGATCGTTCCATTTACTGCTCGTTCCATTGATTGCAGCCAGTATAGATATTGTTGTAGGGTTTTCCCGACTTCTCAGGCTCTCGGCGGCCATCAAAACGCCCATAAACGAGAGCGGCGCCGAGCAATGACGAGGTTTCACAGATCGCCCTCTGTCGATTCAAACTATTCAGGAAAACAACACATGTATAATGGTATTGATCTGTTTAGCCGTGAGAGAATACCCGGATCTTCTCTCCTTTCACCACACGACATGAGGGATCGTGTTATTTATAGTGACTTCATACCCAAATCTTGCAGCAATTCAGAAGGCTGTGATGTTTGGAGTTTAAATTCAAACGGTCATGCAGGCAGGCAAAGGTGTAGGAGCCATTTTCCATGGACGAAACGAGATGATCACATCAAATATCAGGGATCGACATCTAATAGACCATTGTTTACCGATCTACAACAACTTCCTTCTACGACAGAGGTGTGCCTGGATCTTCAGCTGAATGTGTGTTAGTGGTTTTGTATGCGTGTGTTGCTTAAAGTCTGTTTTTATATGATTACAAAGAAGGCCAGATCATAGAAGAATCTTTACGGGGCTTTATGGCCAGATATTCAGTCCTAAAATTCACAAAGGTCATTTTGGAGGATTGATTGCTGAATACATTCTCTAACTAGAGTACTTTCCAACAAAACTGTTGAAATTTATTCTTCGGGGTTATTTCACAAATGGAATTATTTCAATAGGGTGGTTTAGTATCTAGACTCTTCTTCGGGTGTGTCAAGAATCTTTTATCCTACAAATTCATCAAAGATGGTCAGAAGTGTTTTTATCTTAAATGAGTCGAGAGGAAAGCTCGAAGTTGTGAAGAAGAAAGAGCGTAAACCGGGAGATTTCAGAGTGGGTGAGAGTGCTGATGAAGACCAGATCAGACAGAGATATATGTTGTAATTTGAGAATTATAATATGTGGTTTATTTGTAATGTAATCATTAAGGGAGGGTGTTAGAATTAATGATTAATTTAGAGATTGGTTTGAAGATTTGTAGGAGGATGTTGAGATATTCTCTCAACCTATCCCTCCAAGAGTGGAGTTATTTGGATCTGAATCCAACTTTATATATGTGTATTGTGTTGTGTCTATTAAGCAATAATACAATCTGTGTTTGTGTGTAATCTGCTGCTCTCTTGAATTCTGTCATTAGTTAGAAATCATCATCGTTTTCCTTCTAGTTTAAGAGTGAAACCACTACCAAAAAAAAATAAGAGTGTTAGAGGCCATGGTTGAAGGGGACTTTGATGCCAAATGTTCATTGATAAATATCATGATGTACATATGTGCAACTACAAGAGGAGTGTTGACGTGTTGTGGGAAAGTTGATATTGAACTAGTTGATGTTGCTGAATTTTTTTCCATAAAAGAAATACTGGAGTCCTCAAATGCCTCCCAACTTAGGAATTGTGCTAGCGATGGCTAGTGTGTGATGCATGCTATTAAGTGTATGTTTGGACCTATCAAGGAAATTGCTGGAAGGATGCTTCTTGTGTTGATATATAGTGTTGGACCACTACTATTGATTTGTTATAAAAGGAATACCCTGAGAATTGAATGCATTTTCTAAAGGATATTGTAGCTAGAGGAAGTGCACATTGCTAACCATAAGTGGTTGCTATATGATGAGGAGAAACTATTATATGAGAATTTTCCACATGCATTTTGACTATGCAAATTGCATTATGATGCATTGGGGGGGATTTGAGTAGTGTGAGTGCCTTTCTAGTTGTGCCTATGAGGGGGAATGCGTATTTCCTTGGAAATGGGGTTATGAGGTGGAGTGGAGGCATGAGGTGATTGGATCTTGGGAATGGGGGAGGAAACATTTGGAGGGGAGAATGTGATAGATTGAGGTATGGGTTTCTACTTAGCGTGGGAGGTGGGATGTTGTGAGGGATGATAATGAGGTAGAACATAGATGGAGGGGGTAGTACAAGGAGGAGGTAAAGGGATGGGATGAGACAAAAAAACACATGGGTTGGAAGATAATACATGTTGAGGAGAGTTGACAGGTTGGGAGTGTTGGGTAGTAGCAAGGGATTTTTGTTGAAGTCCTTGATAGTTTGCATAGGAATGGGAAGATAGTTGGCGATGGTTGCGACATTGATTAGAAGGGAATGGTTTTGGAGGAGGAGGTGTGTATAGTAAGGGAATGTCATTGATAATGTAATTTGTGTTCCACCACTAGGGAAATAATGAAATCCATGTCTAGAGTAGTACTGCCAAATAGCTCAACCTCTTGGTAAAAATTATCTAATAAGAAAAAATTAAATTTAAAAATGAGGTGTTGTTCTGTTTCTTTGAATTTGAGCTAAAGGAAAATCTTAGAGAAAATGGTGATGTATTGTTAGATGCTCTAACCTAGGCATTGCCAAAGCTAGAACCACTTTCCTAGTAGATTTTGAAGGTACCCTAGAGGGTATAAGTTTCCTTCAAGCATGGGGTCTCCACTTAGTGAACTGATTATATAGCATATTTTTTCATGTGATATTAAAGAATACCCCTAATTTCAATAGGTATTGAAAAATACCTCCCAAAATTATTTTGTTGAACCCCCCTCCCAATACATGTTTCCAATAAAAGAACCTATTTTTCCTAGATATCCCCTATTTTTACTAGATGCCCTTTTTATAAGCCCCCCAATAACTATAAATCCTCGCCTACNGAAAAATACCTCCCAAAATTATTTTGTTGAACCCCCCTCCCAATACATGTTTCCAATAAAAGAACCTATTTTTCCTAGATATCCCCTATTTTTACTAGATGCCCTTTTTATAAGCCCCCCAATAACTATAAATCCTCGCCTACCCTACACACCCACCCCAATACCAACGATATATTGACCCTATTTTTTATAATTTAAAAACCCCCTTTATGAATGAACGTGATAAGATATTAGTAAGAAAGGAAAATCCCCTGTGCCTTCAAGAGCATGGAAAAAATATTTCCATGTTGTAATATGTTGATTAGAGGGTTGGCCAGAAGTTGTACCATGTGATTCTTCCATGGTATGCATGTAAGATGAATCCTAGTGAGACACAAGAGCTGATCTTCTATTATGGTAGGAAAAGACTATAAATATGCATGGAAACATTGGGTCCAAGAATACCAATGGCCATTATTCATATGACCATTGTATTATGGAAGAGAGATGTTGGGATCAAGCTAAAAATGATAGGTTTTATTTTTATTATGTAGCATATAACTAAGGATTTGAAGGAAATCTATTGTAGAGGAGTTTGGGGTTGTAGTAGTGCATTGGAAAGGAGCTATGGTGAACAAAAATTCTTTCCAAAGAATGATTTCCAAATAATGTATCCTATTTCTATAAACTTAGGGTTGTTTTTGGAACCAATGTTCATAGAGGTAATATCTCCAACTTTATGCTTGGGATATTCATTGCCTTGACTTGAATCCCTCAGGGAATAATTTGCATAAAAAATTGCAATTAGAAATGAAATATCAACTCAAATACCTGGATATTTAATGGTTTTCCTTGTATGGTATTCGTTTAATGCTAGTCCAATATATCTCCTCCAGTAGTTGTTCTAATAATTTAACCAACACTTAAAGAATCAACAAAATAATAAAATAAATTAACAAACATTTTTATGAATAAATAATAATTAAAAAGACTTGAGTGCATGAATACTTTAATGAGCTCCTCTTGGTTTCGAGAATAATTTATTGGAGGAGTCTAATATTAGAGAAAACCTCTCTCGATTTGACGGAGCAACAACAAATTCAACATTGACTTTGTTGTTGCTCTGTTGGATCGAGGGAGGTTTGCTCAAAGATTATCCAAATCCTAATTTATTATCTAATGAACATGGCCAACCACGTGAAGGTGGAATATATTATGGCCACTCCCCCCCCCTCACATCACTCTCAATTCCCCAGTACCTAATCTATCTACTAGAAAATAGTTGAAATAAACACATTAAGATTCATGCATAGACACTAGAAAAACAACAAATTCATAAAGAAACATATGTGGTTTTGTGCATGAAGAAACATATAACAATCATTCATTAACATATATCATTCATTCATTCATTAATCATAGACACAAAATACTTCATCTCAATAATTTTTATCATCAAAAATGTGTTTTTATAATATAATACATGATGTTTCTAATTATATAACTAGTGCAATAATTTCTTTTTGGGTTTCTTTCTGTTTGATAAGAATTCAGAAAGGAGGTCATTAGTTCCTTCTTCCCCTTCAATTGTTCTAGCTTCTACATGTCTTATTGACGACCTGGTCATGTACTCACAACGTCGAGGTTGCTGCAAGGGGGGGTGTGGATCATCAACTACAATAAGAAAGAAATGTTAAATTGATATTTTTTGTTATTATTATTACAAGTATTTCATTAATAAAAAGAGCATTAAAGTGTTCTTTACATGCTTGAGTAGCGAAGGAAAGCGAAGTAGTTTCAGATGCAGCCATATGTTCCTCTTATTGTCTATCCCATAGTTGATTTTAGGGGATAAATTTCACCAATGGGCTAATTTTCCATGGTTTTCCCAAAAAATGATTTGTTAATTTCCATTTTTACTAAAAACGATTCGCCCAAATTCCATAGAATAAAATTATTTTACCTTAAAAATCGCCAAAATTTTATAGAAACTATATAAAATCCTTATAAATTTGAATATGTTTACAAAATTATCACCAAACATTTTACAATTTACATATTAAGGACTAGTAAGATTAGCCCAGATTTCTACATTTTAATATAAGTTTCCATTCTTAAAATTATCTCTTGTCTAGCCTCATCCTCTAGATGTTATGGAGTTGAAACATGGAAGGTTATAATTAATACACCATTTGCAATTCAATATTTTTAATTGTAATCCATACTACATTTTTCATAGCACATGAAATGCCTCCAATACCGAGATGCACACCACCTTCATTGGGTGTCACTCTACCGTCACTAGGTTGTGTTTCGCTAGTGGGGACACTTGTTTATTTGTTGGTTTCATGCTTAAAATAAACAAACATATTACTTTATAGCCATAAACAATAATCAATAGATTGTACAAGTAATAAATTATAAACAATTTGCGTTGATTTTATTTACCTGTGTGTCAGTTTGAGTGTTGGAAGGTTTTGTTTCCCCCAATATTTTTCTACGTTCAACCACGGTTTGAAATCTGTGTTTGAAATCAAGCTTGAGGTATTCCTCTGTTGGAGCTTGTTTGAAATCCAATCCCTGCAAATTTGCATAAGAACATGAATTTTTCTTCTTATGTGCAATTAAATTAAAATTGTTAACAATATATTATTTGGATGCAATTGATTTTTGTATACTTACAATTCATATAACTAGTTTCGATTAACCACCTGGGCCAAGTTTTTGCTACCCATGTTTTTTTATTCTGGCCTTGGTGGCTTTGGATGTGTCTGGGAGCATGTATTGAAAAGTTTCAAATACGTAATTAGATGTCACAATGATGATAAAGCATCATAATTACATTATTAGAAGTGTCACATATATTCATGAGTCAGGTGGTGTCTTTCCTTATTTTCAAAGCATCTTATCCTTTGCATATTCTTGTAGGGCCTTCCACTCCATCTCAGGAATCATTGGAGGAAGCTCATACTCAGGGTTATTTTGCAAATGAACCCTATATTGGTCCTGTAGATATTTTAAATATGTGCTTGCTTTTGAGGAGACTCCAAATTTGTTAAAGGAGCCCTCACCGAACATGCCAACCAACTTGTTAATGAGTTCATATTTTAACTTGGAACTTTGAGAATTCCACCTTGTGCGTATGGTGGGCCGAAAGATGTCCAATTTCAGGTCATTCATGCATTTATAAAATGTATCATTTCTTGCAAAACGATATTATCATTAGTTTAAAATAATCGCTCATTATACGTAAATTTCAATTAGATTGTACATAATAACTAAAGCACATATTAAATACCTGGAAGCTTTTCTATTTTCATAGGGATGAGCTCATCGTGTACCAAAAAGAAAATTGGTAGTGTTCCCATTCTAGTGACATGGGAAGATATAGGAAAGTATGCTTCAAAATGTGCAAAGCCATGTTCTGCATCCACATCATCCCGTACACATTGTAGCATGTGTTGGTTAGGGCCTGGCGTAGAACTGACATAAACCCTGGGGGTGTACCAATTTGAGTTACTGGCATATTACTAACATAAAAATAAACCCTGGGAGGTGTTCTTGTATGATGCTGTGTGTTGGCCCTTGACCAAGTTTTGAGGATCCTTGGTCATGTTTGACCTATTTTTGGGACTTCGACAGGCTGTTGAAGGTGGAGCGCAAGATGAAGCAGAGATCGCGGGATATCGACCCCTCTTTAAGGATTTTTGGGTTTTGGGATTATATAACAGGTATGGGGATGTCATCCCATGGGGTTTTACCCATGTTTAGGCCAATTTTGTAATGTATAAATATAAAGCTAGGTGATGTAAGAGGTGAAGTGTACTTGAGAGTCCTAGAGTTTGATCTATGTGATCAAAGGTTTGTAAGTTGTGCTAAGTGAAAGCAATAGTTGTAAGTTCTTTGTGCATAATATGTGAGACTTGAAGAGCCAAGAGTGAGAAATGATTGAGCAGTGTGGAAGGATTTGTGCTATCAGCAGGAAGGAGGATCTAGCAAGAGAGTGTATGAATAATGTCCTTCTTGAAGTTGATCTTGAGTCTTTTGTGCATGTAAGAATCTTGAAAAAAGATTATAAATAAGACAAAAGAGTTGGTGAAAGTGCAGGGGTGGAGTGAACCACACATATCTTGTGTTATGGTTGCTTTATTGCATGTATTGATGTGTTTATGTGTTTACTTGTTTTAGATGCTTTGATATAGATGAATAATAGATAGATACATTGATGCTATGTGTTTTAATATATGGATGAATTCTAGATCTAACCTATGGATGTTCTTAGTGCTTGAACATACTAGATCTAGTTGAATAAGTAATTAGGATTTTGTCTGCAGAAGTGAATCTTGGTTGAATATTAGTGAACTGTAATTGTTAAGTGCTTTGGTAAGGTGTTATAATCATAGATCAATGTCCCAAATAAGGTTCTTGAGACATCTCTTGAAAAAAGATTATAAATAAGACAAAGAGTTGGTGAAAGTAGCCCCAGGGTGGGGGTGAACCACACATATCTTGTGTTATGGTTGCTTTGTGCATGTATTGATGTGTTTATGTGTTTACTTGTTTAGATGCTTTGATATAGATGAATAATAGATAGATCTGTTGATGCTATGTGTTTAATAATATGGATGAATTCTAGATCTAACCTATGTGGATGTTCTTAGTGCTTGAACATACTAGATCTAGTTGAATAGTAATTAGGATTTTGTCTGCGAAGTAGATACTGGTTTAATATTGATGGACTGTAATTGATAAGTGCTTTGGTAAGGTGTTATAATCATAGATCTGTGTCCCAGTTAAGGTTGCAGACATCTAAGTCCTACAACCGTCCCTGCCTCTACCTCGGGTGAGACTTCATCTTCTTCGCAGGTGTTTCCAAAAGGGTCGGTAGTTAGGGTTTTTTTGGCGCGCTCTTGAGCATTGAACCCTGGTTCTGTTGTGCCAACAAATGGTTCCGTTGACGAGACATGAAACCGTGATTGCTGGGAACTGAGGAAGAAGAGGCTTTGTGCGAAGATCAACCTGAAATTATGAAAAATATGTGCATAGGTCTGTTTCCCTAGTGAGCAGTACTCTACTTGGATTGTGAAGCTCTGTGCTAAGAAAAGAAGTCTGGTCTGAAGAAAATATAAAGAAATATTTGTGCATAGATCTGCTGCTTGACTTGCGAAGCTCTGTGCTAAGGAAGGAAGAAGATCTGAAGAAAAGAGGTAAGATCTGAATGCTTTGTGCTCTAATAGAGGTAAGAAAAGTGAAAAGTTTTAGATTTGGAAGCTTTGTGCTCTGCTGAAAGTAAGATAAGTGGAAATTTTTGTTTCAAGAATATGGATCTAGGTATGTTTGATAAATTTTGTCCTAGCCTGAAAACTAGGGCACAGTTAGAAGAAAGAAGATTTGATATGAGTAGATCTGATAAGAATAGTGAAATATATGTTATTCCTATGCATAGAAAGAATGTTTGGACTAATAAATGGATGCAAGACCCTAGAAATAATTTTTTGCAGGTTATCTACTGTGATCCTAGTGCGCAATACAAGAAAGGTTGGGGATCATTTAAGAGAAAGAGAGGATTATCTCTTTGTTACAGTTGTAGAAGACCGAGACATCTTTCTAAGGAATGCCTTGGTAGAAACCTAGTTGTCTTTGATATAAATATATGGATCACGAAGTTTTGGAATTCCCTAGAATGATTGCTAAGCTTGAAAGAATGAATATGGAACAAGTAGACCCTGAGAAAGGTCAAGAAACTGAGACCGTGGCAGAACCCCAGAAGGAATCAGAGACTGTACTATTACAAATGAAAGAAACCATGAATGACCACATAGATACTAATCTATCA
>SNQJ01S0035939.1:0-11581 GCA_010110895.2 Picea sitchensis | reverse complement strand
CACCCACCAAGGTAGTGACACATGGTGTCCTTAAGAAGGTCCACCTCACTCCTAGCGGCGTCATAGGGCCCCACTACTTTCACTTTTTGTTTCGGAGTTTCGGGCATCAGGAGTTCATGCATCTACACATCTCGAACTTTCGTTTGTCGAAATTCTGAAATTATGGTCTATTAATTTACTTGATCGAACGGTCTTGATTCCCCACGATCTGACAACTCAGATCTCGTTGGCATTTCATGTATCAAGATTTCATGTGTCACGAGGTCGAAAGTTTTTCCACCTTCATCCTCCCTATTCCCGAAATGTCGATTTCTTCCTAGACAATTAACGGTCCAGATCTCTCTTAGATCGACGGTTGTGATCCAATCATGAATTCACGTTTCATGAATTCTCATGAACTCACCCTTTGACCATTTCAAGTTACGAGTCAGCGAAAGGTTGATCTCTCTCCACGCGTCCTTTTCGATGGACAGTCCTGACGAATTCGGGATTTCGCATATCACAATTTCCACACTCCTGTGAAACTCCAAAGGGTTTTAATCCTTGTGCACGTTCTCCATATCTGACGGTCGTGAGGGTTATCCTTTCCTCCCGAACATATCCTATGGCTCTAACACATCTGGTGTGGAGTTCTCTCTCTCCCTGTGGCCATATACCACACCGGCTTCAATTTTATAATACCGCTACACCTCCTGAGCTTTGTAACATGGTCAAGTAGCCCGTTGACACTCATAAACATTCTGAGGTCTAAAATTAGTCCTCCAGACACAATTTCTTCTCAAAACCTCGGTCCAAAGACCACTTATCCGGCCCATCCAAGCTCAGCATTGAAACTATGCTCTGATACCATACTGTAACATCCCTCGGCCGTCATCCCATTGGTCGGGAAAACGCTATTGTGTGGAACAACATCATTCTCATACTTAATTAATAGCATGCATTTAAATCAATTAAACACATTTAACTCAGAGTAAGAACAAGATTACTGCTAACATAAATAATCACTGGCATTAACAATAATTCATATGCACAACAGAATACATGATACATATAAGCATCACAGGCATGCAAAACATAATATTAAGCATAAGCTGATACTTATCTTTGAAACCGTGGTAATTCCACAAACTACGTGCATGCCTTCCGCGAACCTCCCAGCCTTAGACCATGTTGCTCATCACTCTCAGCAGTAGGTCACCCCCGAGCTGGAACTAAGCTCCACCCAAGGCAAGGAATCCTAGTCTAGGCCGAGGTTACAGGGAAAACTGCACAGAATAACCGGAAGGATTATTCCCAGGATGCCTTCTTACGCCCACTACTCACGGAATCTCATTCCCCACATGCCTGTTCTACCTGGGAGTATACACCTTCACAAGCACAGTCCATCAGTGCTTCACCTCCCTCTCTGGGTCTCGGAAATGGTCGGATCAGGAAGTCTTAGAGCTCCATAGCTGGTGCTGGATTCTCTTTGGAAGAATACCACTTCCCAACAGACTCCTTCACCTGGAAATAGCTTCTCACAGGCCTGACAGACTGCCTCTTCAACTAAGGGCCTTAAAACCTGGTTCTTCATCCCCTTCCGACTCAATTCCCACACGGTGAGGATAACCACAACATCAATAGCAATTCGGTTAACTCATGGTGACAACAGCAAGAGGAATTTGGGTATGGACATCCAAAAACGACAATAGTCCACACTAAGACACAACACGGTTCATACATTTACAGGGTGCTCGGACTTCACAGGAGACATGGCTCAGTCCACGATTTTGCCACTAGTTTCAGGGTGCGTGACAAGGAATCAATGCAGAGGTCGATCGCAGAGATAAACATAATTCATGAAGGATGGGGAATGGCAAAGCGACTCAGGTGGAGAATGGAAAAATGCAAGAGCAAACAATTTTCCCGTGAGGGTTTCCTTCACGGTGCGCAGGTAAGCAAATGCAGACGCAGAGGCAAAACGGGTTCAGACAGACATCACGGTGAACTCAGGCGAAGGATGACAGAATGACCAAACCCCCCTCCACGACTGACTTCTGCAGTTTTTTAACTGCATGTGCCTGGGTCGACACATGTCACCCATGAAGTTGCATGCATTCCATCAGCATGCCTTCCTCTCCAGGAACTTAGGACAAAACATATATTTCACATGGCTTAGCCTCTCTTTCCAACCTTCCAGCCCCTAATCCCTTACCCACTCTGTGGAATCTTAGTCCCCCATCACTCATTCATCGTGGTTGGTCTGCACGCAACGGTGTTTATATTTTTCTTAATGTTCTGCATGATTACATATACAAAAGCAGGGTCACGACCTTAACACTTAGGCTCTCTGGCCTAATAACACATAAGCCCACCAACTTATATAAATTTGGCTCACCAGCCTATAAAACATAATTACAATTCATAATGCAAGCTTTATACTTCATAGACATGATTTACAACAGGGCTCGGCCTTGGGGACATTACAATTGGTGCGCTCTTGAGCGTTGAACCCTGTGTCTGTTGTGCCAAAACTGTGTCAATGTAGCAATAGAGATGGTACCAACACCGATCTCCATAGGCACATCCTGGGGATCAAAATCATGCAAAAACTTATGTAAAAATAAAGAGTTTTTTTATAAAGGACTTGTAAGAGTATAAAAATAAAAATCGAAAATAAATAAATGGGATAATTAAAGATCTTTCTTACCCCATAGCGATGATTTTTTTCCATCAAGGATTTAATTCTTTCCTTTATCTCCTGTGTCTGAGGCTGAATCTGAATCAAAGAAGCAAGTTCGATGTTTGATTTTCTCACAAGATTCCTTATTGTTTGGACTAGGTTGGTGGAGGAATACATTTCTTCATCAATAATATATTCCTTTGTAGGATCTCTGGACTACTCTAAGGTTGTTTCCTTCCCCCTGTCACCCTGGGACAATGGTGTTGCCAACAATGCAATGTGAATATAAGAATTAGAAAAAATAGAAGAAATTCAAATATGTGTGAAATAAATTTAGTTCATGAATATGCATGGGAAAAAAACATGGCATGTTAAAAACATGAAAGTAAAGAGTGACTAAATAACACAAGGAGTGATTGGTGTGAACATTTTGTATTGTAGTCTTTAGGTTGTTAGAAACTTCTAGGATTGTGCGATTAGTCGTTAACAATGGATGATTTTTATGATGCCTTTTTAAATATGGCCAACAAAACCATTTTTTATATGAAAGTTATTGAACATTTTTTTGTTAATTCTAATTGAGGCACAAGAAATGGTTGGTGCCCTTCGACCCTGATCACCCTACCAAAATATAAGAACTGTGATGTATTAAAATGTTTCCTTAACTTACAAGATGTGTGAAAGTATATTACAATAAATGATAATCATAAAATATAAGAGTCCTTACTTACAGGTTGGATAAAATAGTATACATACCACCCCCATAATAACAATGTCTGTATCCACTCGATTCAAATTGTAATCAGTAATTTTTTTCCCCTGTAGCTATTTATTTTATTGCACATACGAATACACAGTTTCAGTCACGCCCCTAAAATATGCAATTGGGTTTCTTATTTGTGGTCGTGGGTCGTGTACTGTTTATAAATCCCGCAATATTCCACGTTGTTTTTCGCTTTCTGTCAGTATACATAAATGCTCCTTTATTTTGGTCATTGTCTTTTAGCTATATATAATTTGCAGACATGCCATATCTTCACATACTTTTTTTATATTGTACTAGCCAGATCCAATCTTTGTAGATGTAATAGAGTCCCACACACTCCATCAATTTAGTTAATCTGACATAACAAACCTTTATGCCATCCATGGAAAATAGCCCCAAACCATGTAATGATGATGGATCAATGTGGTATATCCTTTTGTTGACACTAAAATCAATTTTTATTTGAGGAAGATCCTTGGGTACCCATCGTTTCACTAGATGTTTGTACCTCAAGGGAACCTTGATCTCGTATATGATCTCATCATCATAAGAACATGACTCCCCTTTAGAAAGAAAAAAATCCATTTGTCTATGGAATTTTCTTTCGATCTTCTCACCTCTAGTTGATCTCCAACTATTAGACCTACTAGATGTCTCACTTTCCTCTATTCTACTTGAAATTCCCTCACTCGATGAAGATAGATCTGAAAAATACATGTTTGGTTGTACATCCTATAACACTCCATCAAATGAGAGAAACAATTAACGAGTGTCATAAGGGTTGTGATGAAACATCTTGAGGAAACCACAAGAACACAATATTACAAGTGACATAAGCAACTCTGCGATGTAATAATCTTGAACCTCCAATATTATATAGTGTTTTTTTTGTTCTTTAGGGAAAAAAATAAACTATTACAACAACAACAACAAGAAGTTTGATTTTTCAAACAAGTTTTTCATTGTTGCAACACCATGCAAGGACATCATCAACAACACCAAATCTTATTTATATTCACTCCACAAAATTCCTTATCATGTACATGTATCAATAGTGAAATTATCTCATTATGGAAACAATTATGGGCTTGTTAAAACACTCTACATGGAGTTTGCAACTCCATCATCAACATAAAACCTTCCAAAATCACTATAAAAGAGGCCACACTAGTTATTTTTAATATTCAAACCTATGAACTTAGATACAATACCAACAAAGGAAGCATCAAGAGAGTTAGAAACACCAAAAATAAACTCAACATCAACTAGAAGAAAGAAACAACAACATATTACAATACTTATGCTTCTCAAAGGAAAACACAAAAAAATTACAAGGCATAAGGATCAATATTGTGCTGAAAATATCTAGTACTGATCAAGGTACTTTGTTCATGTTCTTCAGTACTCCGCTCACCCATTCCACTAGTCATTTCCACCATTATCCCCACCATGTATAACCTCCATACAACATTCATGCAACATCCATCCCACATTTTCAAGAAACTCCATCCATTCCTATATTATGAATCATCCAACTACCCATTTAATACATCATCCATGATTACAACGCATTGTCATTCACTTTTGTACTCTAGAAAACCAAAAAAAATAAAATTGTGCCACAAAACATGTAGCTATAGGAAGCTACATGAAGCATTCTTAAAATGCTACTACAAGAAGCTACATGAGAGTCGACGACCATTTGCTACAAGAAACTGTCAACACAAAATGTGCTATAGGAAGCTATATGAAGCCATCGTGTAACACTTAGTTTGACATTTTTTGGAGAAAAAATAGCACATGCACGTCCAAGGGACCCTAATACACATTTTTCAACCCTCCTTTACAATTGAAATCATCTTCATGCCATCAAACTAGTTGCTACAATATCCCTTGCATTCCTACAAGAATCTATAGGAGACTAAAAATATCATTGTTTTCCACTCAAACTAGCATCTCCAACACAAAAGGAACCTCTGCAATCCAATATCACTCCATCAACATCACTAGGGAGCCTCTATGCAAAAATATTAAGTAAACTATACAAGGTATGTCTCTCACTCATAGTTTATATTCATTTTCATTTAATTAGACAATCACGTCCCAATATTTTAGTCATGGTCAAACACACCAAAGTTTCCACATCATTAGTGAGGTGGGCCTTGCATCTCCATGTAGGGTGGGTTACTGAAATATATAAGGTCGTAACTAAAGTCAGTAGTGGATGGTAAAAGGAAAAGACATTGTTACATCTGTTGGATAATAAAATAATCAAGGGTGAAGGTATTAATGCCAAAAGTCATACAATAAGGACAGATAAGATAACTTTAGTGTGCCAAACTTTTGAAATAATAAGGGAATTTCACTCATGCCACTCGAACTCATTATCAAGAGATATTTCCATGCATGCGAAAAATGTCAAAAATACCCTTCAAGCTACCAATATGTGACAACATGTAGTCTAAGTGATCACACATGATTGTAAGAGTAAAGAAAACACTATATATTGGACATAGAAACTAAATTACATATGCATATTCAAAAAATTTGACATGTACAAGGTTATCCACCTTATATCCCCTAAAGCATGTTTACCCTTTATGTCCCCCCAACATATGCTAAATTAATAATCAACATAAATGACATGTGTTTAAGGAACATAAGAATATATCCAATTACACAATAATAGTTTAATATAAATCACATATGTCACATGCCATTTGTGATTTTATCCACTTCCTCCTTATCCATTCCAGTTATCTATTCATTCATAATTATGAATTGAAGCAACATAGTAGTGACAAGCATCAACTTCATGACAGCATATGAACCTACACTTAAAGTATCATGAAGTATTATAACCAACATGTATGTTTAGTCCAAGGAGGTCATTAGGTTGAATCCACCTAGGTCACTTGGGGTTAGGCATAGATGTTGTACGTCAACAACATTTATCCTACGTGCCATTCATGGAATTTCAAGAAGCACATAAAGAGTTTCTTTGAGGAAGTTTATGTGGATAAATGTGTGTGTATGTAGTGTAGGAACTAAACTACGCATCAAAACAATATCGCAACATATGCACCTTTAAAAAAGGAAATGCTAGTCATAATCCAAATGTAATAAAATATGAATAGTACATAAAGTCAATTGAAAAACTATTTGTCCATTTCCATGAAGGAATCATCTAAATCAATAGCTATAATCCTCTTTCCTTGTTAATTTAATATAACCAGAATAATACATAAAGTCAATTGAAAAACTATTTGTCCATTTCCATGAAGGAATCATCTAAATCAATAGCTATAATCCTCTTTCCTTGTTAATTTAATATAACCATGTAAAGAGCAAGTTGTTGTTCACTCTTTACTAGTACTTTGGCGGTGAAATCAATTAGCTCAATTTTAGGTTGATTAAGATGAGGCATGGGCTATGGAGAAAGGGGAGGAGAAGGTGGTGAGGATTTGAGAGAGAAGTAATCTATGTATTCGAGAAAAACCTTTAAGATTTTATAAATTTCAATCCCCTCACATTCATATTTCACAGGCTTGGGTGGATGAGTTCATAACTCACGAAGACCTACATTAGATAGATATAAAATGTGGGCTTCTTATAAATATTTCAAAAGAATCGTTGTTGAAATTTACTTAAATATATTATGAGGAGATGGATATTGGAGTTGGTAATTCATGAGATATCTTACCAAGCCGCCTTGCATGGGTAACTCGATCTTTACAGAAGCAAGGAAAGAAACCACACTTGTCTTTTCCTATTTGTATCAACTCTTATCAGTGAATGAACTTCAACCATGCCAAAGATGTATCTCCACAACTAAATGTATATCACTTCTTTAAAGAACCACTCAAAATACACAATCATCTCCACATAGTAAGAGACCATTTAAAAACTCGACACTCGTGTGGGGGTTTTTCCATCAACATGTTGAAGAGGAAGATATATTTAGGAGAGCCAAGGATAAAGTTGAGGTGAAGGAGTTAAAAAGTAAGAAAATAAAATGGCAATCCCAATCAACACATTCAGGACCATCAGGGACCACTAAAGCAACTTTAGGTAAAGTGATTAGAGTTTTACATCATCACCCCGAAACTAATACACAACTAAGAGGGAATATTGTTTCAAAGGATGTATAAGCAAGTATTACAATGGTGGAAAATAGGCATGAGGTATTACCAACTTTCACCATTATCGTTAGAGAAATGGGAAATTTTGTAACGACCCTATTGATACCATGAAGTATGGATACTATAAAATCAAATAACTTTGATAGAAATATATGTAAAAAAAAATATATGTAAAAATAATGACATATATAATTACCCTAGCAACGCCAAGAATTGTTTTGCAAACTTGCCAACCTACGGCTTCTGTGATTTGACTTTGTATTGTGGTTTGCAAGCTTATGGAAATAAAAGCAATGTTGTCTTTCAGTCTCTTCAAGAAAACATTTATTTTAATAACAACATAAGGTCAACACACCCTTAGTCACTGGTAGCAACTTGTACGATAAGTATAACTCGACAAAACTGAACTAAGGAGTGGCATTTGTCGTTGTAGAGAATCATGAGGGTTAATTGTAGAATTACTACTTATTTCATTAAAGAAAAATTATTAGTCGATATTTATCACAGATCTTCAGACTTGATTAAATATCTTGGGTTACTGATAGATGGCATAGACTTATCTTGGCAATTTGATGTTAACAAATTGTGATCCTAACTAGTAGTCTTGAACTTCTTTTGCGTTGTACACAATTTATTTCCTTGTGCCTTCTGTTGGAGGGTTATGTTGGGCTCGGTAAATTGTGTGGTAAATTGTGTGAGGTTTTGGGAAGTGATAATTGAAGTGATATCGATAGAGGGATACGCTTCATGTCAAACCTTTCTAAAAGAATAATATTAATAAAATCTATGTTAAAATCATTTCGTAAAGGATAAATATATGTATTAATGAATTATTTAGAATTTTATGAATAATATTAATAAAATCTATGTTAAAATCATTTCGTAAAGGATAAATATATGTATTAATGAATTATTTAGAATTTTATAGTATATATGCTATGTTACTAGTTTACTCTAAAGTGATGGATTTTGTTTAGAAATTCTAAAATTTAACGAATAATGATAAGGTATTTTATGATTGAAATAATGAAATTATTTTAATAATTGTAGAAAACAAAATGAATTTAGTAATGTTAGTAATGAATTTTATTAAATAAATTATGGCTTATGCATCAACATAATAAATTAAAGTGCAAGTTGTAGAACTTTAGGTAGTTATAAAGGTGATAATGCTTTCTTACCTCATTAATACTTTTATGCTCATAGATATGGAGTCGAATGGTTTGCTTACATCTTCAGAGAGTATAATTTAATGCACAACCTATTAGTTTAGTATGTAAAATTAGTGCACAAGTTTAACATATAAGTTGGTGTTTTTTTCACACTTGGTTATTCGGCTAATTAAATGGGTAATGACGTTGATGTTAGTTTCTTGAATAATTTTTTTTTACATATGTTTCTGTCAAATTTATTTGATTTTATAGTATCCATACTTGATGGTATCAATAGGGTTGTTACATATGGTATCAAAGCGGGTTCCACTCTGCAACACCGGACCCATTACAACTTCCAATGATTATGTTTAATTTAAGATGAATACTAATATAATTGAATTTGTTTCATGGAAGGTATCATGGTTAGAGGACGAAGAATGAGTAGACGTCAGGCTACAGGAGGAAGATGAATTCCTCCTACAAGTAAATCCACACCCAAGGGATCTGCTCCACAGGGAGAAGGACAAAATTTTGAGCAATAGCAAGTTGCAGTGGGCAATGTCATGGGTATGATGAGGTCTTTTCAGAGAATGTCAGAGGAAATTATAAATCTCCTTGATCACAATGAGGGCATGGAGTCTATGCCCAATGAGGGTTCGCAGTGCCCTCCTATAGTGAGTGGTAGTGTTCATAGATAAATCGAGAAGGTAAAATTTCCCAAGTTCATGGGTTCTACGGACGGATTAGCCGTTGAAGCCTGGTTGGAGAATATGGAAATGTGCTTTGCATTGTGAAATTATACCTCCAACATGAAAGTCCGCATGGAGGTCTTTCAACTGAAAGGGAGTGCGCTTTTTTGGTGGAAGGCACTTTTACCACAATTGAACATGGTCATTGAAGACGTGTCATGGGAATTGTTCGAGGAACAATTTCGAGAGAGATACCTTTTTGAGGAGTTCATTGAGCGCCAACTTAATGAGTTCAACACCTTACGATAGGGTAGTCTTACAGTACCTGAGTACGAGGCTAGTTTTATGGAGTTGCTCAGATATTCTCTGCATCTGAACACTGAGAAGTTAAAGGTTAATAAGTTTGTGTTTGGTCTTAACTTCAACCTTTGTGCTAAGTTGAGGATTCTGATGCCTCAAACTTTGCACAATGCAGTGCATAAATATTTTATTTTTTAAGAAGAGTTGAATAGTGGGGGTCAGGGTAGGAATCCTTCCGAGAAGACATGACAAACACCGCATTGAGTGCCACAAAAACAGACAGATGTTAGGAAGACTTCTAGGAACCGTGATACTCCTAGAGGACCTGTATTTTCTACACCACGTAGAATGACTACCAGTCATAGGATGCTATATAGAGCACCACCACAACAACAACAATGTTGTCCTCAACAACAACAACAACAGTCTAGATCCTTTCCGTAGAACAGATCAAGGCCTCAACACCCTAGACTAGCATATATTTCCTATGGAACTAGGATCACCGGCCCTAAGAATTGATGTTGGACTTGTGGAGAGCCACACTCTCAGAGAGATTGTCCTATTGAGAAGGAAAGAGCTACCAGATCAACAGGACATATGACAGTGGGAGATTTGGGAAAGGCCCATAGGATTCATGCAGTGGTGAATAACCACCAGGTCGAGCATCAGTTCACAGTGCTCGAGACTTCAGGTATGATAGTTGATCAACAGTTTAGTGTTTTGATAGATATAGGAGATACTAAGAGTTTTATATCAAGTGTTTCACTTAAAAGAATTAAGGTGAAGGCAATCGAACAAGATGAGTTTAGATATGTAGAAATGGCATTTGGTGCCAAGCAAAAGGTTGGAGGAAAAGTTAAGGATTGTAACATTAACTTGGGTGATTTCATCACAAGTGTAAACCTGTATGTCACTATATTGGGATCTTAGAAAATTGTGATTGGAATGGATTGGTTAGAATCACACGACACGATACTTAACTGTACTTGACAAAATGATTAAGTTTGATTGATGATTTGGGACATATTAGAGTAATTGTGGGAAGAAACCAAGGAGTGTCATTGAGATTTATTTCTTCCCTACAATTACAAAAAATCATGTGCAAAGGATGTAAGTTGTACACCATATTAGTGCTTAATGAAAAAGGTGACGTGGAAAGATTAGAAGACTTTCGAGTAGTATTGAAATTTACCGATGTTTTTCCTGAAGAATTACCAGGTTTACCGTCGAAAAGAGAATTGTAATTTACTATATATCTAAATCTTGGTACATAACCAATTGAAAGAATTCCATATCGGATGTCGACACCAGAATTGCAAGAGTTAAAGATGCAATTGAAGGAGTTGTTAGATTTATGACTTATACATCCAAGCGTATCACCATGGGGTGCACCAGTAATTTTTGTAAGAAAGGACGGATCGTGGAGGATTTGCATTGAATGTCATCAATTAAACAAAGCCACAATCAAGAACCAATACCTGTTGCTGAGAATTGATGATTTATTTGATCAAATGAAGGGAGCGAAAGTATTTTCAAAGATTGATTTGAGATCGAGATATCATCAGCTATGAATTAAAGAGGAAGACATTCCTAAAACAACGTTTAAGACAAGATTCATACATTATGAATTTACTATATTTCTGTTTGGATTGTCGAATTCCCTGGGTGTATTCATGAGTTTAATGAATGGGGTATTCTGCGAGTACTTGGATAAGCTCATACAGGTATTTATTGATGATATATTGATTTAATCTTGAACAAGAGAGGAACACAACGAACACCTGAGATTAGTGTTGCAGTGTTTAAGAGAAAACAAGTTGTACACAAATATGTCAAAGTGTTCTTTCTATGAAACAAAGATTCATTAT
>SNQJ01S0035938.1:26905-42819 GCA_010110895.2 Picea sitchensis | reverse complement strand
CTTTGAGTACTCCATGTGGATTTGGAAAGCCACATGGTAAGGAAAGTGAGGCTTCACATCTGTGACGTCAAACATGATAACTTTTGAGCCACTAGGTTTTAGAGATCCTAAAGCAGATAGTAAGGAATTCCTCTGTGAAGGACATGTCTGGAGTACCTCCAAAGCCGACATCGCACAAGGGGTTTGACCCAGGTCCTCAACAATAGAGTAGTTATGGGCAGCTCTAACATTTGGATTGTGGGTAGAGCACTTGAGTACTCCTTTCAGAATACGAGGCGATGGCTCTTGTTTTTCAATCTGTAGAGTCATCTTTGGAGGAGGAGGAGGAGATTTTAGACTATTAATATCTTGTGAAGAGATATGATCTTGAGATCGAGTGGCTACTTTAACTTTCACATCGAACATATTGATACACAAACGGTCACCATCTTGCAATGGTGGGTTTTGACTCCCACCAGCCGCATTTCCAGTGTTTGAGGAGCTCGAGGCCATGTGTTGATTATGTGGGAAAGGATTCGTCAGCATGGCGGGCTGTAGAGATAATAGCCTCGCAACTTCTACAAGTTTGGGGCATAAATGGGTAAGGTGATCATCTGTGAAAATATTATAGGGAAACTTCACCTTACATCTTTCTCATTTTCCCTCTCCAACATTATTACTCATCTTCTCATTATTACCATTTTCCTTGGGTTTATTACCATTTTTTGCACCCTTACAATTATTACGTCCTTTCTTCTTATTCCTGCCTGGTTGATGGTTACAATTTGGGTTGGTTGACGATTGCATGAAATGTACATCTATCGACTGAGTGGGGTTGGAAGACACAAACGAAGATGGTCCTCCTGCAGACTGTTTTAGAGACAAATCTTTCACTTGGCTTGTCACCAAGTCTATGGACTTTACATTGGTGGTACCTACAATGCCATCGCCATGAGGTCCGAGATTTTTTCTAGGGTCGTAAGTTAACCATGGTGCATCTCGAAGAAGGTGGTATAACATCCTAGATTGAGCATATATCAAATCTAACTACTAGGCTCTAAAGATCACTTCTTCCTCAGTGGAAACCCCAGAAGTAGCAACATCCTTCGAGATAGGAGTGTGCAAAGAATTAAGGAACCATTATAAAAGAAAGGTTGGGGGTGTAGGGGTATTAATCAACCTCTTCCATCTACACCACTCCTGGATATGATCTGAGATATGAGTGGCGGTGTCCTGGCATAAATTCGACAAAATTTCTAGGCCAACATCGTAATGAATGGGAAACTCGAAGTGGTTAAGGAATAACAACACCAACTGATTACATGTCCCATATGCCCCCACAGGTAGCTCAATGTACCATTTCTCAGCAACTCCTATGAGGGTGTGTTGAAATAATCTTAACCGAATAGAATCATCATTAAGGGAATTCGATGAGCACCAAAGGTGAAAGGTAGTGACGTGATCACCAAGATCCTCTCCATTCTTACCGTCAAACTTCAGGATGTCTGAAGGAAGTTTAGTGGGGATGGGGGGCCATGTTGTATCATGAATCATGGGGTGATTCATTAACTTAGACAAGTATGGAAGATTAAGCATGGCCAGAAAAGGGAGACGGGGTTGCGACATCTGGCCCCAAACTCCCTAGAAAGATTGTGCTTAAGGATTTTCAGCCCATCCAGGGCTCTGGTAAACATCATGGTCCTGTCTGGGATTATGAGGCCCTCCTCTGGGCTTCCCCATAAAAGGTTGGTTGGGAATCATTCCAGTAGGAATGTTCTATTGAGGGTTATAGAAATTTCCACCAGTCGGATTGGATCCAGGTTAGGGATTTCCCAAAGCATGAAGCTGACCTCCTCCATGTGGGAATTCGAAGGATAGAAGTGTATTTTTCATGCCAAATGTATTGGTCAGAATCGACATCGAGGAGGTAGGGGTATAGCATGTAACTTGGGTCAAAGCTTGTCCACCAGGTTGGTTTCTCCACCCATAGGTAAGAGGATTAGACTCAGGGTTAAAAGAAGGATTGCCTCCCATATTAGGAGTCATTTGAGGTATTTGAGAACCACCAAATGAAAAAGGAGTGTAGGGAGGTGTACTTCCCCCAAGTCCAATGATATAATTAGGGCCAACACTTGGGATGGCATTCGAAAACAACGAAGTAAAGCTGGGCACACCATAAGAAAAAGGACTAGAGGCCATTGGGATGGACTGAACATTATAGCCCGGTGAGTGACCAAGAGACCCAAAATGGTTCGAGGCAGTAGCTTGAGCATTCACTATAGGTCGGGCATTAGTAATGACAGGTGCCTCTGGAAATACAACCATTGAGGTTGTATGAGTCGAAGGGTTTCCATTAACTATAGTAGGTATGGGAGTCGAAGGTCTCATAGTGTTCTGAAAACTTGGTTTAGTACTCATCCTTGTAGAATCACAAGTTTGAACAGTGGAAGTGTGTGTACCACGCCTAATACGTCGACGCCTTTCAGAAGGAAAAGACTCGCAATTCGGTGGTAACTGTAACAAGCGACGGGACCGACGGGGAGGCTGGTCCGACTCCATGATGATTTAAGACTCTAAAGATAAAAAAATATATCCTAAGGCCAAGTAGTAATCAAAGAGCACACCAAAATTCAAACAGACAATATGCATACAAACAGGTCAAAGTGATTGAGTGGACTCCCTCCCTAAAGAAGGTATGTCTCACCCAAGAGAGGCCTGAGACTCCCTGCTAAATATCGGAGGTAAAAAAATCAGTTATAAGGGCCCTCATGGGCTTAACAACCAGTATGTCAGGTCCCCACAGAGAGGTAATCCTCCATAAAGGTTGTGTGTTTTCTGACCCTTATCTAACCCAGGGTACCTGGATAATAACCTTTCCAGGTAACCTATGAGACACCTAAGTCAAGAAACTAATAAACCACTATATAACTGATGCACATGCGAGCATCCGTAAGTCAGGTCCATCATATGGGTAGGGTAGAAAATCCCGAAACCTTGAAAGTATCACCTCTCATGGAGGTAAAGGAACTAGAAAGATCCCCAGATATGAATAGATCCCCAGAAATATCTCTGACGCTAGGAAGGTATCCGAGGGATATCACTTCAACCGACTTCACACGACCTCTTGATTAACTCCAGTGTGAGTGGAGCCTCCTGATCTTACCAATTATACAATGCATTTCTCCACTCCCTTTCTCAGACACATATGTTGATTTAATTTCCTTGGAGAAGTTTACTCACAAAATCTTATTCCAAGGCACTAAATCCTAAGCTAGTTTGTGCACCCTAGAAAATAAAATTGTGACTAATCAATTTTAAATTATAGCGTTAATTACTCAAAAAGGTATGGTAGTGAAAGCCATGATGTTATGAATCTGCAAGAAAAGTAAATATGAAAATGATCCAAATCCCTAACCTTAAATTTCAATGAATGATATGCTTCTAAAAACCAATGCATTTTTCAAACTTCAACTCTGCAATTCAAAAATGCAATCTTCACTATATGCACTAAGCTAATGACAAGGATTCTAAAGACAAAAATGCCAAGAAATGCAAAATGCCTATTTTTTTGTATTTTCAATATAATAAGAATGAAAATTCAAGGACTGAAAAGTAACTTGATATAGAACCCTACTGTGTATAAAAAGAGATAACTCAAGAAGGATACCAAGCAACAAAACACCCAACCCAATGTATAAGGACAATAAAAAATGAAAAGATGATGAGAAGATTTCATCCATAAATTCAACCAAATATAGGTTTCCTATCAACCCACAAGCACTTAACATGAACTAAAGAGACCTAAGAAGCCTCAACAAACATCAAATCCCATCCAACAATCACCAGACCAAGAAAACAAGCTAGGAAAATTGATGTACACAACTTTTTGGGAAAACATAGCATATATACGTAGCTTGTAGAGGACCAACCAGCGTATGTACGCGAGTGTCAAGGAAAAAAAAATGTATATGTTTCAAAACAAGGCCAGGAAAGAGAGAAAGGATTAAACCTCAGACCCAGAGTGAGCAGAGGCTTTCAAACAGTGACGCGACAAGAAATACAATAGAAATGAGAGAAATCTAAGGAGAAAAGTACTCCAAACCCTAAGAAAGAAGATTCAATCACCAGTATGGTCACCAATTTTGTTACTAAGAAAATATCTCTATGGCTAGGGTAAACCACAAAAGACAGAAATGACTGCAGAAATCAACTCTCTTCTCAAGTATTCTATGAAAACAAATATGCTAGAAAGACAAGATAAATTCCTACTTCATCCAGATGTTCGATGTAGTCCACCATTGAGCACTTGACCCAAAGAAATATACCTGCAACTAGTCCTCAACAACCAATAAAAGAAAGAATATGGTGATATTATATAATGTTATGACATTCAATAACATAGTCCATTAATAAAAATGAAAAATACGCCCATGGAATAATACTTCAATATATTTGCAAGATATCAATTGGATGGGAAAAGTGTATTTCTATTAATTTATGATCAACATAAGTGAAAATGTTACAGACTTCTGTTTCGTCATGGTTTGGAACCGAGAAACTAAGTTCCTTCCAGTTGGGCCTCCACCACTTCAATCCTCCACCAAAGGCAGGCTCATAAGAGATAAACAATGAGGTTCTCAATCAATAAGGGAAGAGCTTGAGGGTTGAACACTATGTTCAGACTTAAAGGATAAAGGGATGCAGACTCAATATGAAGTAAATAATACCTCCAGAGTAACTTTTCTCTCAAAGTTGAATTATTTCTTGTCTTTCCATAGCTCGGAATTGGCCCATTTATAGCCTTCAAAATGGAACTAAAGGGCCAAGTCAGAATGTTTCCAGTAAATGGAAGGCCAAGGATCATGGATATCCTGTCGTGACATGGAAACCCGACATTAATTTTCATTTTCTAGCAAAAATCCCAATGTACACAGGTTGTAGTAGAGAATCCTGTGTATATGCATGATGTATAATGTGCACGATGCATACATGTGGGGAAATATTTGTTTTTAGCTCTGGATCTTACAAAAAGGGATGATAATTCTACATAGGGAAATGGAAAAAGGCCTTCTAGGCAAGATTGCATAGGGTGAGGAAAATATTTCTATAACAGATGCCCCCTAATGTGTGAGGTTAGAGGAGTATCTGTGATGGCTGAAATACATTATAAACAACCCAAAAGTAGAGTGGTAGGGAACTAGCTGCACAAACTAGTTTCTCATTACATTATGCACTGACTTTGCATACATGGCTACCAATAAAATTACACTGCAAATCCATGTGAAAATATACCAAACAAGTGTCTGTTTCCATGAATAGGAAAATACAAATGCGGTTACATGCCAATAGATGTCATAGTCACGAACAAGGCCTAGTAGAACCAGTCTCAAAACCAATCTGAAGATATATGTATACCATGGAGTAGAATCTGATATCCCAAGATCACTAAATTCATATAGGTACTGGTCCAATGAGAAGGAAGCAACAGCTCAGGAAAGTTGTGGCCACATACTGATGTCTTCAAGTCTTCTACACAATCCACCAAAGGTGCAAGTCTACATTATGTGAATAAAGGAGTTGAGGTCGAACACAACAAAACATCGTTTGATTACTGGTCATTGATGTATACCATTTGAAAACAAGAGACAACCTACCGATAAGGAAAGTAGGTATCAAGGCACCAAGTACATTCTCACAAGTGTGAAAAAAGGAGTCATTGTCGAACACTTGAAGAATCCATCGATCAGGAGACATTGATGTATTCCCAATTTTCTATGGCGAGAGAGCCTGATCTTGGCCCTCGACCAAGTTTTGAGGAAACATTGGTCGTGTTTGACTACTTTTGGGACTTCGACAAGCTGGTCGAAGATGGAGCACCCAGGCATAGGTAAGATCGCAAGATCTCACTTATTTTATGGGATTGTGAACCCAACAAAGGGTTTATTAGGATTTATGCAATGGGTTATGGGATGGCATCCCATCGGTTTACACATGTTTTGGCCTGTTTGTAAATATGTAAATAAGTAGCTAAGCGATGTAAGAGGTGTGGTTGGATTAGTACAAGAATATGTTAAGGATTTCAAATCTAAGTGCAAGAGGTTGTTAGTTTCTTTGTGAGAATTGGCCATGTAAAGTAAGGCTCTGTGCTACTAAGAAGTTGGTTTTGTGCCTTGACCTGATACTGGGAAGGAGGATCTGGTGCGCAGCATAAAGATCTCATGTCCTTTGTGGAGTTTGGAATCTGTGGCTTTGTGCATAGGAGCAGATGAATGAAAGAAGATTGAATACTAATAAAGAAGAAGAAGAAGTTGGTGGACGTAGCCCCACACTAGGGTGAACCACGTATATTCTGTGTCTTGATGTGATTTGTGCGATATGACTTATTTTGTTTATTTGATTAGTGATACTGTTATAATGTATGGTGAATGTATCAGATGTTGTTGCTTAGTGATTAATGGTACTAAAGATGAATGAATGCTAGATCTAGGCTAATGTTATGTGCTAAGTGATTGAAAGGGTTGGATCCTTCTTGTGACTGCGTTGATCTATAATAAGGGTTTAATCTGTGATGTGAATGAGACTCATGAACTGATACCTATTGTTGTCTAAAGTGCTTTGTTAAGTGTTGTAATCACAGATCTAAGTCCCAGTTTGGTTGTAGACACATGAGTCCTGCAAACCCACCCCCCCCTCGCCTCTAACTCAGGTGAGACTTCATCTGCTTCACAGGTGTTTCCGAAAGGGCCAGTAGTTAAGGTTTTGTTGGTGCATTGTTGAAGCGTTGAACCCTGGGTCTGCCCCTATGCCAACAAATAGTTCTATTGTCGAGACCTGAAACTGTGATTGTTGGGAACTGAAGAAAAGAGAAATCTTTGTGCGTAGATATGTTCATGTAGTGAACATTATTCTACTTGATTTGCGAAGCTCTGTGCTAAGAAAGAAACCTGATCTGAAGAAAAGAGGTAAGATATTAAAGAATTGTGCTCTGGTAAGGGTAAGATAAGTGGAAATTTTTGCTTCAAAAGTATGAATCTAGGTATGTTTGATAGATTTTTTCCTAGTCTAAAAAATAGGGCATAGTTAGAAGAAAGAGTTGATCTGAATAAATTTGATAGAAATAGTGAAAGATATGTTATTCCTGTGCATAGAAAGAATTTTTGGACTAATAAATGGATGCAAGAACCTAGAAAGAATTTTTGCAGATTGTAGGTCCAGCACTGTGATCCTAGTGCGCAGTACAGGAGAGGTTGGGGATCATTTAAAGGAAAGAGAGGATTGACACTATGCTATAATTGCAGAATACCGAGACATATTGCTAAGGAATGCCCTGGTACAGATCCTATTTGTCTTTTTTGTAAAGCTATTGGTCACGAGGTTGAGGATTGCCCAAGGATGATTGCTAAAGTTGAAAAGATGAACATGAGACAAGAAAACTATAAAGAAGGTCAAAACACTAAGGATATGTTAGAGAGTCATAAAGAGGAAGAGTCAAAGACTATGTTAGTACAGCTAAAATAAGTAATGGATGATCACAAAGACATCAACTTACCAGAGATCTTGAAAGAAAAATAGTGCATAGTTACAAGAATAGAAGACTTCGACAGAGATTGTGTATTGGATGAAGAAACACACGTGAATATTATGCCAGAAAATACTTGGGAAATTTTTGGAAAGCCTGCTATGATACCTTCACTGTGAAGGATAGGCTTGTTTAGACGAAAGATGATAACCCTATGTGGAAGAGTTACCAATACACCTATGATCACTCATGAAACATCGATCGAAGAAGAATTTGAAGTCATTAAATTTGTTGAGAACAATGCCCCTTTTCCATTGTTGTTAGGAAATACTTGGATTGAGAAAGATCAGATCAGAAGGAAAACAGAGGAGGAAGCTATAGAACATAAAAAAAAAGAACTAAGGGACCTCATAGCCATAAAAATAGAGCAACTAATAGAAGAACAAGAGGATAAGTCGAAGCAGCAGAACGCAAGAGAATTAGCCGTCGAGATTGAAAGAATGCTAAAAGTTTTGAAGGACCTGCCCATGCAATAAATAAGAATACCTACCCTGGAGTTAATAAGAGAAGCGGTATTACCTTTGAACCCTTTCAAAGAACATCAGAAATATGAAGTTACTACGCTAAGAGAAGATAAGAATAAGAATGGAAAGAGAAATCCAGAGACTCAGATCACGGGAAAGAAGGAAAGAAAGCTCAGTAAGAAGAAACAAAAATTAGAAAAACTATAGGAAGTTCTAGAGAAGACTTCACAGGAGGCAGGCTTGCAGGACTTGGACTTTGCCGAAATAGTAGAACCGTGTTGAATGGGACTTCTCCATGGTGAATATATATGACCGTTGGAAACACCCTGATCATTAGAATGATGCCCGAGAACAGATAGAAAACACAGTTATGAGAAAATGGACCATTGAGACCATGCCATAAAATGTGGATTCACATTGATGGATGCATTCCTACCCGTTGGAGGAATCTGTTACGACGCTTTCTTATTTAGTCCGTCGAACGCTGCATTGGGACCATTTTTTGCAACCCGTGATATCCAAGCTAACAAATAATCCACTGTATCGCATTGTGATTTCTAGACCTCGCCATCCATTTGATTACCTTGCTTGTCCATTCACCTACCCGATATATTGGTTACAAGTGTGAATTTTGGGCGAACAAAGCACATTAGAGAAGTCTATGGAGGATATTCTCATGGACCTCATGGTTGATAAAGTCATGTATGTAGGAATACAGGCATCGTCAACTGGAGGACTGCAAGCATCCCCCTCGACTGGACGACGTTATAGTTGTGCTACTGAGAAATGAAGAAAGCACCACGATGATCTAGATAACACGAAGAAAATCCCATCGGTCTTGCCAGATTACATACCGCCTTTGTCTTTTGCAGTTAACCATGACAATATCCCACGTGACTTTGAGTACAAGTTGATCACTGCATACATCCCGAAGGGGATATGTGTAGTTGGACCCCAGTTAGGACAGATCCCATCTCTGAAGAACAACAACTTTAATCTCAACGATAGAAAGAACTATGCCATGCTCTCACCCCATAGGTATTTGATGAAGATGACTGGGAAGAAGCCACACATAGTCTCTGAGCCATTGATTGAAGAGCTAGCGTAGTCCACGATCCTGAATGTAATGAAGATCCCTCACTTTGGCCAACATCAGGAGGTTAACGCTTTTGTTAAACTCCTCCTGTCGTGCTATCATGGAGGATATATGTGGCTCGATAGGCGTGTTACTATGGATCCGTCGTTGATCCACCTAATCACAAGATTGAGCATGCAGAGACCAGACCCTCTACAGTTCTACCTAGGGAAGACTTCATATCGCTCCCTGGCACAATGCATAAAGGAGGATTATGGTGATGTAGAAAAGGGAAAGCGAGGCTACAAGGTAGCCTCCATCCAGGATGGCGCAATGTGCCTTGCTTGTCAGCTTATAGCTGGCAAGATCGTTTGAAAGAACCATCCCACACAGGTCACCGAATTCATAGTAGACCTCGCAGGAAAGTGCATGGAGGGGATGCAAATGAACTCGGCGAGCTACTTCGTCAACGAGTTTGATAAGGACTATCGCGAAGCACAGGATCAGGGGTATGAATTCCATTTAAATTGGTTACTGGTATTGATCACATTTTTCGCTTAGCAGATGCCGAAAGGAGAGACATTTCCAGAAGTTGATCCATTGGAGTCATTGGCCGCGAGGTTCTCCAACTTGTGGTATATAAATGATATGTCGAAGCATTTTCATTCAAACATTGTGTTCCATGCCTACTACCTGCAACTGAAGCACGCCATTGAGGCATTTCCATGCATGACACCAAACACATTGCACCAGTACATACCACTAGAGAAGTTCAACGCAGATTGACACTTTATCTATATCAGTGCACATAAGGATGAAAGCAAGGAAGAGTTGTAGTCATATTATAAGCTGACCGACGAAGACATGGATAAGATCACCAAAGAATAGCCAGCGAAGTTCCTTGTATCGGTTGAATCTGCAGAACTCTCCGACCCTGACATCATCGAAAGTCCCTTGGTCACCCGGGTCGAGCATGATGGACAAACTAGCACGAAGAAAAAGAAGAAAGTGCAAAACGTAGAAACTACTAAGGAGGACAACGCCTCAGAGGAAAGTGGGCCTGACTCTCCCACAAGAGGAGGAGGAGATGAATTAAATCAAGAAGGAGGAGGGGAAGAAGAAGAAAAGAAATAAAAATGTGAAGTTACACCGGCAAAGGATCCCCCTACCAAGGCCGAAACATCGAAGAATAGGAAGGTTTCTCCGCAAAAACCCTCAGAAAGAAATAAGACATGCGCCAGTAAGCCCAAAATGAAGTCCACTCTCACAGAGGATGATGTCAATCTAATCATTGTATCCATGGAGGATGCTTCAGAAGATATCTTGCAGTTTTATGGAGCAAAGAAGGAGACATTATATGAAAGAATAGAGAAGGAGTTGAAGGAGATACAACAATACATCCATTCGAGCCATGCAATACCTACTGCGCCCTCTTCATCGAAGATTGCAGAATTAGGGGATGAGCCCTCCCAATTACGAAGACTAGAAGATGGACTAGAGACTCGGCTTCAACGATTCCAAGAAGAAAAGGAGAAGGCTGCAGAAGCCTTGAAGCAATAAAAGGAGGAGTTCTTAGAGCAACTTCGAGCTACGTAGAAGGAGAAGGATGAAATTTGGGCTATGTTCGAGGATAAAAATGCGAAGATACAAAAAGAAAGATACCAGTTTCTCACAGAGAAGACTGTGGTCAAAGAAGCGGTGACTAAATCACTTCACTCTATGTCAAGCTTGACACAGGAGGAACACAAAGCAGTTGAGGTCCAAGTGATGAAGCTCGTTGAGGCCATCCAGCAGCTTCAAGCATGGGTAATGGAGTTGGAACTTCAATCAATACCTAACAATCTGTAGGAAGTGCGTGACCAAAGGGAGGAAGTAGAAAAGAGAACAGTTGGAAGGATCAAGATCCTCACATTAGAATGTAAGCAGTTGAGTGATCGAAGTGCACAGACCTATGAAACTGGAAACTGGAAACTGGAAGCGCAGCTCTAGGAGGTGCAACAGCATGCATCCACTATGCAAGCGCAGATGAAGCTCCTTACTATGGTCGAGTGAATGAAGAGATCACAAGAGAAGCGTGCAATCCAAAAGCAAATTACTGCCATCCAAAGAAGATTCATGGAAGTTACAAAGAGACTACAGTCGGTGCAGGACGAAGCCTACACGATTTTTGAAGAGATTGAAGGACAAGGCTCCCAACTAGACCAAGTGGTTGCGACAGTGGAACAACTCCTAGAAGGGCTTGTTACAGAGAAAGTGATCCATGATTTTTTCGAGAAGGAGGCTCTAGCAAAGAAACAAGTCGAGGCAGCTCGAGCTAAGCTCGATGCCTTTGAAGCAGCGTTTCCTAGATCTGAGTGACTCAGGACGAGTCGCAGGTGAGTGTTGGGGGGATTTTTTCCCTCAACCAAGTTTTGAGGAAACATTGGTCGTGTTTGACCAATTTTGGGACTTCGATAGGTTAGTCGAAGATGGAGCGCCCAGGAAGAGATGAGATCGTGGGATCTCACTTATTTTGTGGACTTGTGGACCCAACCAAGGGTTTACTAGGGTTTATGTAACGGGTTATGGGATGTCGACCCATGGGTTTACCCATGTTTAGGCCTATTTGTAAATGTATAAATAAGTAGCTAAGTGATGTAAGAGGCATGGTTGGCTTAGTGCAAGAATATGTTAAGGCTTGCAAATCTAAGTGCAAGAGGTTGTAAGTTGCTTTTTGCGAACTAGTTGTGTAAAGTAAGGCTCTGTGCTACTAAGGAGTTGGCTTTGTGACTTGACCTGATACTGGGAAGGAGGATCTGGTGTGAAACATGTAGATCTCCTATCCTCTGCAGATTTTGGGCTCTGTGGCTTTGTGCATAGGAGAAGATGAATGAAAGAAGCTTGAAAACTGATAGAGAATAAGAAGAAGTTGGTGGATGTAGAACCACACTGGGGTGAACCACGTATATCCTATGTCTTGATGTTCTTTGTGCGATGTGACTTATGTTGTTTATTTTCTTAGTGCTACTATTATAATGTATGATGAATGTGTCTGATGTTGTTTCTTAGCGCTTAATGGTATTAAAGATGAATGAATGCTAGATCTAGGCTAATGCTATGTGCTAAGTGATTGAAAGGGTTGGATCCTTCTTGTTACTGTGTTGATCTGTAATAAGGGTGTAATCTGCGATGTGAATGAGACTCATGAACTGATACCTATTGCTGTAAAAAGTTCTCTATTAAGTGTTGTAATCATAGATATGTGTCCCAGCTTGGTTGTAGACACTTGAGTCCTGCAACCCCCCCTGCCTCTACCTTGGGTGAGACTTCATCTACTTCGCAGGTGTTGTTGAAAGGGTCGGTAGTTAGGGATTTTTTGGTGCGTTGTTGAAGCGTTGAACCCTGGGTATTCCCCTATGCCAACACCTTCCATTGATGACTGCAAGCCTCAAGGTACTAATAAGACTCTAGGTCTCATATCCAGAATAAATGAGCTGAAGTGGATGGAAAGAGACCTGTTGAAAGGAGAGAATTAAGGCATCTCTCATCAGTCAACACGAGGTACAATGTAGAAGCTTCATGATTTGGTGGAAATTGGAAGAAGAACATGTTCATGAACCAACAACCATGTGTGTCTTTCACATGTGCAAAGTGCAAGTGGTACACGAAAAAGACCCTCTGAATAGTAGCCAATGATGAAAATTGTTGAAAAAGGTGAGGAAAATACCAATATGTCTAATGGTAACCAAGACACTGCATGAATCCCAATGTTTGAATAGATGTCTTGTCGTTGAACACAAGGGAAACCACCCAGTCAATGACCAATGGTGAAATTTCGACTGCTGGGTTCAAGGTTACCTACCAATTATGAAAGTATGGCCAAGGTGCATGATAGGACTACAATATCATGTGATTCTAAGACAAACTAAGGGTATGGAAAACATCAGAAATCAAAATTTTTGAGGAGTGGCCAACACAGGTTGATATAATTTCTTTGAAAAAGAGCATGAGACATATAGAGGACTCCGAAAGCATAGACCCAATGATGAAACCATAAGATGCAAGAGGCATCAATGAAATTATCTATAGGGACTGGAAGAGTAACCGGTCGGTAGAGAAGATTCTGAAATGAGCTTAGCTTCCTAAGGCCATGCTAATCCTAAAATTATGATGATGAATGGACTCAATAACTTTGTGCTATGTTCAAAGGCGACACAACTGTTGCCAATACAAGATAATACTCCCTTCCTTCCCGTTTTCTTTTTTTTTTTCATAGACAAATTAATGTTGTGATATAGAGGAGGAAACGAGTGTCTCAAGTAAGAAAAACTAGTTCCAGTAGTGGAACATACCTATGCTCAATGCAGGGAAATGCATGTGGGATATGGATACTCGGGGGAATATTCCCTCCTAGGTATAGGGTGTCAAATTGTGAAGGATATAAACAAGGCTCTGCTTGGTTGAGGATGCAATTTTTTTTTTGAGGCAAACAGTTTATAACGAAAAGAGAGAACCGGCTATAGGCTCAATAATGCAAGCAAGGGCATGATATTTAATCACAACTTAAGGCCTTCTGGGAAAGATTGCATAGGGTGAGGAAAATTTTCTATAACAGGAACCTCAGAAAGGACATGGATAAGAAATCAGAATCAGTACAACAATGAAGAATGCACACTCTCTCTACAAGCTAAGCAGAAGAAACGTGGTTGGTATGTTGACAGTGGATGTTCAAAACACATGACAGGTGATAGAGAAGGGTTTCTTACATTAAGAAATGAAAGACATGGATCATTCTCCTTTGGAAATGATGATTCAACTAAAATCATTGGAAAAGGCACAATCAGAATTGGGAACAAGAATACAAAAGCAGGAAATGTTCTTCTAGTAGAATATATGAAACATAATATTCTAAGTGTGAGTCAAATGTGTGACCAAGGTCATAAAGTTACTTTCGATTCACAAAAGTGAGAGCTAAGAAAAGAAGGTTCAAGAAAATTGATTGCTACAGTTACGAGAACTTCAAGCAACATATATGTGTTAAGTGAAATTGGAAATGGAAAGTGTTGTTTAGGAAAGGAATATGAAAGTTGGCTATGGCATAGAAGAATGGGTCGCATACATTTTGATAACCTTGCCAAAGTCATCAAAAGAGAAGCAGTCAGAGAAATGCCCCACATCATGAAACCAACCAACACTTTATGTAAGCATTGTCAATAAGGAAATAAAACAAAGACCATGTTCAAATCAATGGAATACTCAACAACAATACCACTGGAAAGTGTGCATACTCATCTATTTGGACCAACTACAACAAAGGGTTTAAAAGTTGATAAATAATTTAGGTTGTTAGTTGATGATTATACAAGAATGAATGCAGTTTGATTTCTCAATAATAAGTCAGAAGCTTTTGAAAACTTCAAGATCTGCAAGGAAATGGTTGAAAATGAAATGGATTCAAAAATCAAATGCTTGAGATCTGATAATGGAGGAGAGTTTACTTCAAAGGAATTTATGTAATACTGCAGCAGTCATTGAATAAAAAGGCAATTCTCCGTTGCTAGGACACCTCAACAGAATGGAGTTGTTGAAAGAAAGAGCAAGACAGTACACAAAATGGCTCGAACAATGCTAATGGATTCCAATATGATAGATATTTTTTGGACACAGGCAGTTCATACAACAATTCACATTCAAAACAGAGTAATGCTCAGAAACAACACTGACAAAACTCCCTACGAGCTATGAAAAGGAAGACCAGCAAATGTGAAACACTTCATAGATTTTGGAAGCAAATGCTACATTAAAAGAGAAGATGGCAGAATGGGAAAGTTTGATTGTCATGTGGACAAAGGATTACTTGTTGGTTACTCAAGTACAAGGAAATCATACAAGTGTTAGAAACTGAGATTGAACAAAGCTGTGGAAAGCATCAACGTAACAATTAATGAAACATGTAGACAAGAATTAAAGGAAGAAGAAAATGAATAAATGGAACAACTTTGCAAAGAAGAAACAAAAGATGAAAAAGAAGTAGAATGGGAAGATGAAGAGGATCCGACAGAAGCAGAAGACAAAGTTCAACAAGTGCTTCCAAAGACACCTAGTAGACGAGTACAAAATAATCATTCTTCATATCATATTATCGGAAACAAAGATGCAGGAGTTTAGACTAGAAGAAGAATATGTTCACCAAAACAAACTCACCTAACACTCTCATCTACGATTGAAACCTGTTTTGAAGAGGCCATCAAGGATGAATTTTGGAATAAGGCCATGGATGAAGAATTGGATCAAATAGAGAAAAATGACACTTGGGAATTAGTTCCAAGACCAAAGGATAAGAATGTGATCGACATAAAGTGTGTATACATGAATAAATTGATTGAATATGGACAGGTTACAAGGAACAAAGCTAGATTGGTATGTAAAGGATATGCACAGGTTGAAGGAATTCACTTTGAAGATACATTTTCCCTAGTTTCCAAAATGGAAGCAATCTGATTGCTTTTAGCTTATGCATGCTCCAAAAATATTAAAGTGTATCATATGGACATAAAATCATATTTTATGAATGGAGAAATTGAAGAAGAAGTCTACATTGAACAACCAGAAGGATTTCAATTGTCAGAGAACGCAGATTATGTGTGTAAATTAAAGAAGGCCTTGTATGGTCTAAAACAGGCTCCTAGAGCATGGTACTCTAGACTGGATAAATATCTATAGTAGGCAGGGTTCAAAAAAGGAAGTGAAGATAGAAACCTTTGCATCAAGGTAAGTCAAGATAGTATTTTATTAATTGAAGTTTATGTTGATGATATTATTTTTGGTAGTGATGATG